>JACYXH010000479.1:14548451-14590951 GCA_026745465.1 Lota lota | reverse complement strand
TCTCGTCCAGATGCGGGTATGTCAGCACGGTTATATTAATGAAGGACGGAGGTGCAGGTATATGATTAACTGACTATACGTATTACCTGTGTTCGGGCTGATGGCACACACCAGGGTTAAGATACAAAGTAGCAGTGTGTCCGCCTAGAATGTATGACTGTGTGCGTGAGAGCGTGTGTGTGTGTGTGTGGGTATGAGTGTCTGCGTGTGCGTGTGGGTTTAAAAACGCTAAAAACTGTAAAATGTAATAAAGAGTGCTCAGTA
The DNA here is from genome assembly GCA_026745465.1 of Lota lota. Classification (NCBI taxonomy): domain Eukaryota; kingdom Metazoa; phylum Chordata; class Actinopteri; order Gadiformes; family Lotidae; genus Lota; species Lota lota. The sequence goes on along the minus strand of JACYXH010000479.1, from coordinate 14,590,687 downwards.
ATGGATAATAATGTAATCTACGTATACCTTTCAATAATAATGTAGCTTGTTAAAATCTCACAATCCAAATGCATGGCATGTCGTTGTTTTATTCATACAATTGAAGAAATGTTAGGAATACCAAGTACTGCTATTTTTTTATACTTAGTGTAAAGAGCCACTGTAAGAATATAACATTGTCATTCTCAACTAACACCCCAAAAACACTATTGCTCTCCTATACACAGTATGTTGGTCCCGACAGCAGTGTTTTTGTACTTTACCACATTATTAGGAATACGATGAGGGAAGATGCCTTTTAATTTTCAGCTCAGCATCATTTTGACATGTGTAATTGATGAAACTCCACAGGATATAATAAATCATTTGCAGATTCCCCTCCTGGTTTTGATCAAGTGGGGATGACCACAGTCATTCCAGCCACAGTCATTATATTGGGAGGGGGGTTGGAGTAGATTGAAAGCGTGTCGAGGCATGCTCTTTGTTATTGTCATTAGGCCTCCTGCACAGACCACTCTATCGCATCTGAGCCGCGGCGGAATTATCACCTCCACGATTACCACTGGGTGCACACTGTCCCTCTCACACTCACACACGCACAAGCATGTGCACACACACACATACACATATGGTTACACTCACACCCACATGCAAACCCACACACACCTAACACATTTTCTTTGTCTATCGCCTATGTCTACAGCCTACCACCTACTTACATGCCACAAAATCAAAATGATTTTAAACACGATAATAATACTGAGGCTTATGTTTCTTGTGTAGTAGATTAGAATGGAAGAAACCACAATTGAATATACCAGTAGGCTCCCTCTAGTGGCCGTATATTAGACTATACAACTAGGTTGTGAAAGTAGGAGTGAAAGATTTGATTGAAAAAAAGGTTTTACCCATGTATCCGTTTTTTCTACGAAGGCGCAAACAGCCCCTTGTAAGCAGAAATCTAAAATGAGCATTAGCACATTTGCATTGCATTTTAAAACCAAATGCACATTTTGTGTGTGTGATGCATGTGTGTGATGTATATTTTTCTATATCATGCAGGGGTGGTTGCCTGCAGATAGAGACGGTGAAGGTTCATACACAGTACTAAAGAAACCCCCTAGCCGGACCTGCCACAGAGGAACGGAGATGCCTGGGGAGAGAGAGATGGGAGAGGGATGCAACAAACACATACAGAGAGAGATAGAGAGAGAGAGAGAGAAAGAGAGAGAGAGAGAGAGAGAGAGAGAAAGTGCATCAGGGGACAGATAAAGAGAGAGCGCTAACCAGTGAGCGAGTAAGCAAGGAACAAAGACAGCTAGAAAGCGAGAAATGAAAACATGAAAGATGGAAGGACAAATGGAAGGAAGAAATAAAGAAAGAAGGAAAGAAAGAAAGAAAAGCAGAAAGGAATAAGCAAAGGAAGGACAAAATCGAAAGGAAGAAAGAAAGGAATTATGGAATGCTAAAGTGCATATTATTTTTCAGCAACTCTTCCTCTTACGTCTTACGATTTTACGTCTCTCGTGCAACGCAGCTGGGAATGGGATTAGAAGTGCCTCCTGCTCTCCCCTCTCAATCCTTTCTCTCTCTCATCTCATCTCTCTCCCTCTCTTCATATCATATCTCCATTCCAATCACTGTTCCTACCTCTCTTTCCTCACACATGGACAAAACGCGGCGACGTTGCGTGGGCAACCCAGAGTTGTGTTCAACTTTCAAAACTTAATCACTCTAGCTAAGCTCTCTTTCAAATGGAAAAATGGAAGAAAAAAAACGGAATACCCCCCCCGCCCCCCCCCCCCCCCCCCCCCCCCCCCCCCCCCCCCCCCCCCCCAAACACACACACACACAGACAAATAAGTAGGCGGCTAAGTGGCGACAGCCCCCGGTACAGGTGTGAGTCATTCAGAAAGCTGCCCACGCCAGGCTGCCTGGATATGAGAGTCTGTGTGGGGGTCAGGAGAGGCAGCCAGAGCTGGGGCCTCCTCATAAACACAGAGGGAATGCTCAGACACTGAATACTGATAGGGAGAGCCATCAAAGAGGCGGCGGCAGGTTAAGAGGAGGGTTTTCTCTCTCTCTCATTCTTTCTCTCTCTCTCTCTCTCTCTGTCTCTCTCTCCCAATTTCTACTGTTTTAGTCACGGCTGTTTCTGTTTCTCATATTCTGATTTCTTCTTTTTTTTATGTCTTCTTTTCTTCTTTTTATCTTCCTTTCTTGCCGAGGTTTATCCCCGCGGTGTCCTCTGGGTCTACCTGGAGGATAAGCCATTTGAAATGCATTTCCTAAAGCACCTTGAGTCTCAACCCCCCCCCCCCCCCACCCCCCCCTTCTTTTTCTTTTTTTTTGAACCGTCGCTATCTGACAAATTGTCCTTAAGAAAGAGAGAGAAAGAGAAAAAATGAAAAAAGAAAGTATGAGGAAAAAGAAATGCATTGAATGTTGAAAAGTACTTTCGCTGTACTTTTGTACATATTTTCCCTGGTACAGAGAGAAGAGCTTCCTATACGGTTCATCTGCTTTGCGGTTTTGACTTCTGGGCGAGGGGGAGGGAGAGGAGGGAGGGAGGGAGGGAGGGTGAGGAGGAGGAGGAGGGGGTATTGTATGCTAGTGGCAAGGTACACAGCGACCTGCCCGGCTGAAAGGGCGTGCTGGTCGGTTATATCCTGCTTTTATCCTGCTACCACTGGCGGGTTGTATTTTGTGTGTCCATGCTACTATGATTGTGCAGCAGCACTCTGGGGATGTGTTTCGTAGGGCAGGGGCAGAAGTTTGTGTGAGATCATCGCCTTGCTTGGGTGGAGGATGCAATTAGCCAGCCCCATAACTCTCAGTCACAGAGCACTAGGTCTAGCAAGGGTGCTCTATGAAATGCCTTAACTACATTATTAGGCACATTGATGCGTAGTGATGAGGGTAAAGCTGTGTACCTCACTGTAAAGGACTCACTACATAATCTTATCTCATTTCATTCGTCTGCATTGTTTTCTATAAAATAAAAATTCATACTTAACAGTTTATGTTTTGTATTTTGTAATGGGATCAATAACCATGATTTCTCATTAAGTACAACATTCAGGATGTTGTTCTATCTACCCATGATGTAAATTAGAGAAAGACAGGTGGGTTTTCATTAGCCTCATGCTCACTAATCCTCCAATGAAACGATTTGTTCCAGTTTTTGTTTAGAAAAAAAGAATCAGTGACTCACAGTGCAAAATAACACCCCCTTATCTTATATCCCCTATCTCTCCCTGCTATCAGGGCAGAGGGGGAAATTATTTTCACCAATGGCAAGTCTTAACCTGGGCTCCCCATCCAGCTTTTATCTAGTCATGGCAATTTAGCATCCCAGCGCTTAGCATGTCAGTGACTGAGTGTGTGAGTGGGGGCTGGTGCTAAAGGACAGTGGAATTGGGAAACAAAAAAAAAACTTAAATAAAAAGGAAGAAGGAAGGCGGGCACCTTTACTCTTCTTTTTCTCCTTCGTCTTCTTCTTCTTTCTCCTAATCCCCCCCCCCCCCCCCCCCCCCCCCCCCCCCCCCCCGCCGAAAGGCTCATGTCAGAAACCAATCACGTGTGAAGACTTGCCTTAACTTCCCCTTACTGCCTGCATGTGTGTGTGTGTGTGTGTGTGTGTGTGTGTGTATGTGTGTGTGTTTGTGTGTGTGTCTGTGTGAGTACGGCGTCAGGGAGAGTTTGACAGATCTGCGCGCCACGGAGGCGTCTCCCCACCATTTGGCATGCCATGCGCGTCTGGTGCGCTAGAGACTGCCTGTCAAACGCCTAGGAGTCGGCGGGCGCAGCCAGGGACCCTACGGAGCGCCAGATGGGCCATTAAGGTAGTATTAATGTAGATGCCATCGCTTTCCTCCTCTGACTGGGACATGCTCTCTCGAACTGAGAGCAGCTGCCGCCATTTACTAGGACAGCTTCCTGCTAACTTCGGCCAACTGGCTGCGCCACCGAACGCCGCTCACCATAATGATACATTTCTCGCTTGCCCGTCTATACAGGGCGACTTTTTGTCTTTATTTATCTTTTCCTACACCTTTCTGGTCGCTTTTAATGGGACGGTGTCTGCAATAACTCCCAGAACCCCCCCCCCCCCCCCCCCCCCCCCCCCCCCCCCCCCCCCCCCCCCCCCCCCCCGTTCCAAGGTGTGTGAACATAATTACACTCCTGTATGTGCAAAAACTCCCTCAATGGTGTTTTTGCACATACACACTCACACAAACACACACACACACCACACACACACATATTTACTCACGACGACACACACATGCAAGCGCCTGGTAATACATGTATAACCAATCCGCACGCCCACACTGGAGCCCCTAATCGAGCCGTGCTATTCTGTAGTGTATGGTTATTTCTGTTTATGCCCTACTGACTGCCTAATATCATGCTTTAATTGAGAGAAAATTGGCTGTTGGCAAGAAAAAAGAAAAGGCTTTCAAAAACCCCAACCATGGATAAGTATTGCAATCAGTAATATTCTATTTAGTTAAGTAGCCTAAAATGGGATGTTTTGAGATCATTATTCAAATCACATTGACAAAATCCTATTATGAGAATGACTCTTTTTTTTTTTAACCAGTAGGAGAATGTATACAGAGTTATTGGTGTATAATACACATGCGACAGCGTCAGGCACCACCAGGGGCATATAAGGCATATAAGGCAAAACATGGTCACCGCTTCTGCACCACATCTTGTTTGTTGTGGTTGCAAACGGATTGTCCAAAAAAATGTAAAAGATGTAACACAGCACACACAGCAAAGGGTCCGCACGCAGCACAGGGTCCCAGGGCAGTGTGGAAGACACCCTTATGTAGATCTATGGAGAACAACTGCTTGTGGTCAAAAATACAAAGTCAGAGGAGGAAGCAACGCTTGCAGGCAGCAGGGACGAGCGAGTCCCGTTCCTTCAGAGAAGAATCTCTCGAGACATCGGAGAGCCTTCTCTCTCTCTCTCTCTCTCTCTTTCTGTGTGGATGGAGATAGAGCCAAGGCTCGCTCCCCATCTCTCTCTCTCTCTCTTTGACGATCTGTCTTTTCTCCATCGCCGACTTTATTTCGGCATCTTTAGTTCTCTCCCTCTCCCTCTTTCTCTTCTCTCTTTTACTTTTGTGGGGGTTTTTTTTAACTCGAGCCCTGCAGGGCCTTGAGAGGAGCAGAACAAGGGTCCTTTGAGGTGCCCCTAGGGGAGATGGGTACAGTAGTTTAGGTCGCCGTACACCCACACATGGTTCCCACATACTGTGCAGCTGCTTCAGCGCGCTGTAACAACAGATGAATGATAGAAGTGCACACTGTACAGCAACTTCTTTCATAGTCTGCCAGCCCCCAACTCTCTCACACTGTCTCTCTATCCCCCCCCCCCCCCCCCCCCCCCCCCCCCCCCATTTCAAATCCCTTTTCTTGCCTGTCTCCCTCACACTTTTTGACTCCCTTCCGTTCCTCGTCTCCGCCTCACTTTTGCGCTGTCTCTCCTGGGTGCGTGTGTTTCTGTAGCTCCAGGTTGCTCCAGGCCCGACACCCAGGCCCAAATGGGGGGGGGGGGGGGGGGGGGGGGGGGGGGTGCTGGATGATGGGGAAGCGGTTCCGTGCCGGGAGTCTCAGGAGACAACTCAGACAAGGACTACGGGGTTGGCATCAGCGGTGGTCAGTGCTCAAATCAAACGGTCCGCCACCGAAGCGCAGCGAGAGCTTATGCTCCCCAACAGCCGTTAGTGTACGGCAGGTATCAAACTGACACCTCCTCCCCTGGCTGCTCCTGACAAGGAGCTCTCTCGTCTAGGAATTAGCCGTACTTTGCCAGGAGCACTGGGACAATTTGTACAGTTGTGAATAGATTTGATTCTCAATAGATGAGATAACAGTTTTTTTTTTTTTTTTACGTTTTTTTCGTATTGCTAAAGCCCTGAGGATACAAACAGAAATGGCTGAGAATGTGAGCTTTGATACAAAAGGAAGAAGCTACTTTGTTGCTTCTGAGGACTGATATAGGTGATATATACGGCAGATTAAAAATACTCGGCCGTATGTCAGATCCCCAAACACTCCATTTTATGACGGTGTTTGTCTTAACAACACTGTCATGAATAAGACCATTTGGTCGTTACTGAACCCAATCAGCAAGGTTAACTTTCTACTTGTTTGTGAAAAAGAAATTGGACTTCCTGCTAAACAAGGTGTCTGGGAAGCCACTAATACTTCACATACTGTGTGTGTGTGTGTGTGTGTGTGTGTGTGTGTGTGTGTGTGTGTGTGTGTGTGTGTGTGTGTGCATGTGTGTCTGGACGTGTGTGTCTGTGTCTCTGTGTGTCTGCATAATGAGAGTAAAAGAAGGCACAGGGATATATTTCTCAAAGATTTATCAGAGAAATCCAACCTGCGCTGAAAGGGGATCAGCTTGTGTGTTTACAAGGTGTGTCGTATTGCTTTGCAATGCAAATGCATTCAAAAAGCACAGTAATACCGTCGTGCCATTGTAGGGGAATGATCACTGCATCGAGTAGTGAAGCCAGGCCTTTGATTGGTGCAGAATGTGTTTTATAGAGCTAAGCAATATGTGTGTGTGTGTGTGGGGGTGTGCCGCAAATAGGATATTTGGATTTTTCTTTTTCTTTTAGGAAGAAAAGAGGCATTAGCGAGGCCCATGGCGCACCAAGGTGTACTCCGAAGCAAGACGATTAACATGAAAGGAAATGTATAATGATATTTTCCACTCAAGTGATACGGCAGCCAGAGAAAAGCCAGTAATCACATTATTATTTGTGTTGGGAGATCAAGATCAATCAGGGTTACAGCACGTCTCCATGTTGAACAATCACAGTAGATGTTGGCTTGTGTTGGGGGGAACGCACATGTGTGTGTGTGTGTGTGAGAATGCAAAATGTGTGTGGGTTTGCAGGAGCGCACACCTGCATTCGCTAACTTGCGCATGCATTACATTTCTTGTGTGTCTTTTAAATCGCCTATTTATCTAAGCATAATATATGTAAGCGATCCTACTATGCTGAAAGAAAAACAATAGGATGGGCATTTGAAAAATGTACAATCCCCCTCTCTCCTATTCACATACACAGACACCATGCACTCACACACACAGACTTACACTCTCACACACAACAATAAGGTATCGTCTCTCTTTTCAGTCAGAGTTGTTAGTTTGAGTAGCAGTGTTTTGCTAATAACACGCAGCGCGAGGAGGAGGCACTGATGAAGCTGAATAGATGAGTGTAGAAGGAGCATCTCTCTCTCTCTCTCTCCCTCTCTCTCTCTCCTGAGAGGCCCACAGTAGAGAGCAAGGCAGCATCCCAGCGCTTCAGGTTAAACTCTAACACAGGCTGCCTCAGCATGAAGAGACAAGAGAGAGAACACTCCCGACACAAAGAGCGGCACAGTTTTACAGTATTTGCACACAATACTTTTGAGGAGAGCAGGCGAGAGCCTACGCTTCTCAGGGCCGGGAGAGAGAAAAATAAAACCTTCAACATTCTTCATTCGAGGAAGAAAAAAAAGAAAAACGTACTTTATTTTTTACTTGTTTTTCTTACTTTTCAGATCCCTCCAGCAAACATGCAGCAACAAACGCTATGCTAAGATCGCCGTTGCACAAACCAACGAGCGAGCCGTCGCGCGCACGAGCTAGCGAGTGTGCGAAATTCAAACTTAATGAGGGCTTTGGCAGCTCACGTGGAAAGCAGGCAGGCAGGCAGTGATTAACAGAACACTTCAGAGTACAAGGCACAGCGGTGCTCAAAGAAAACAGTGATGATCTCCACTTAATCGCGGAGGAGCCCAGAGCATCTGCCGCCAGGAGCAGGGCAGCGGCAGCGCTAGCACTAGCGTTAGCGTTAGCGGCGTTGAGCTCCCGCTCCGCTAGGCTGTCATCTCCAGAGAGCCGCGGCCATATGCTCGGCTCTGCCGCAAAACTCGCGGCAAGTTAATTTTCTGACAAAACATTGGAATAAATATGACATTCAAACAAGTTGTGCTCATCCAGGCTGAACGCGGGATGCGGGCGTGCGCTGGGCTGGAGCGGGGGCCCGCATCACGCACACACACACACACACACACACACACACACACACACACACACACACACACACACACACACACACACACACACACACACACACACACACACACACACACACACACGCACACGCTGTTTTCATGATTACTTGAAGTAGCTCGCTTGCTTGGTTGGTGGATTTTGCTGTTGGTTGTCATGTCTACGGATTGCAGACAGTTGGAAACATACACTTCAGTGACGGAACATGCTGGTCTGATTCACGACGGAGACCTCTGGAGCAGAAACACGCTACACATACTTACACATAAACGCGCCGAAAAACATAGCCCAGACCTTTAAAACTATCACGTGACTCCCTCTGGCAAAATATATTTATGTAACAGAATCCCACTCGTCAACCACAGTTTTCTCAACAGTGAAAAAAGTGAGAGAAAGGACGAAATACCAAAAGGCGAAAAAAAAACATTAAAAACACAAAGACTATGTATACGCTCTCACGTCCCGGTGGTGCGGCATTAAAATAATGTCAATCACGGCGTTTATTAGAAGTCCTGTCTAACGCCTGGTCGGCTGCAGGTGGAGCGCCGTGGCGGGCCCGGAACAAAGGGCTCGCAGGTGTGAACGGAATACCACCACCTGATCACCAGGGACGGATAAAGCAGGGGGTGTATAGTGTTTCTCAGATCTCCCAACGCCATTCCAGTCCAAGTAAAGGGGAAATACAGGCCCTTAGGGGGGAGGGGGAGGGCAGTTTGAACATACAGCTTCCCTTACAAACTAAAAAAAACGGTATCATATTGTGTGTGTGTGTGTGTGTGTGTGTGTGTGTGTGTGTGTGTGTGTGTGTGTGTGTGTGTGTGTGTGTGTGTGTGTGTGTGTGTGTGTGTGTGGTGGGGGGCTCTCAGGGGACACCTAAGGCAGTGTGGATAACCCAGTGTGGACGTATGGAACAAATGCACAAAGGGAGGAATAAAGGAATAAAATGATGTATAGTAAGAGATCAATATACAGGGTGGAAAGACACACTCTCACTCAGGGACGAGCAGGGACGAGTGAGTCCCATTCCTTCAGAGAAGAATCTCTCGAGACATCGGAGAGCCTTCTCTCTCTCTCTCTCTCTCTCTCTCTCTCTCTCTCTCTCTCTCTCTCTCTCTCTCTCTCTCTCTCTCTCTCTCTCTCTCTCTCTCTCTCTCTCTCTCTCTCTCTCTCTCTCTCTCTCTCTCTCTCTCTCTCTCCCTCCCTCTCTCTCTCGTCTGCTTTCAACTGCTAGGTGTGCCTGAATAGTTTTAAGGGCCGGTAATATCGGACTACTTCTTTGTTAAAACTGTAAGACATTATACATGGTAAATTCCCTCATGGCATATAGTCGATAGACCATATACCTTACATATATACATACATATACCATACAATACATTCATCTTTAAAAAAAAGAATTACCATACGTATATCCATTCGATTAGTTTTACAACAACACAGCATTCAAACATTTCAATCAAACAAGACTACAAAATCAGGCTGATGAATATTAATGTGAATGACACTTATTTGCTGAGCTATCAAGATGTATTTAATTCATGTATTCGTTTTTTTTTGTAATCGTTGGTTAGTTTTTATGATGTGTTTTTCTTTCAATACATAAAAAGGCGGAGTGGATGGATAGACCCGCTGCCATTGAAAGAATCTGAGACAATGTATAATTGGCATATTTTCACCCTTGTCTCTGTACCTCTCACACACAAACACACACAAACACACACACACACACACACACACACACACACACACACACACACACACACACACACACACACACACACTATGTTGAGAAGCAATCATTCTAGACACTGTCACATTGGTGTAAATTGACTTATTTTGCATGAGGAGAACAAGGAGGGGGTGTGGGGTGCAGCAGAGGGCGAGGGAGGGGCTTGGTACTAGTGGTGGTGGGGGGGGGGGGGGGGGGGGGGGGTTGAATCAAATAATATATGAGTAGGCAAAATTAAGCTCCGGATGCAAGTGGAACACTTCACAAGAGAGCCAATTTCAATTCCACAGCACTTAATTTAGGATTGGTATGGTTCAACAGCCTGCGACTGGTATGGTGCGGCATTTAAGGACAGAGATAGAGAGAGACAACTAGCAGAGAGCCATCCAAGCCCTTGAGGGATCCATCATACAGTCCTGCCAGCCTCACGCCCACATCTCTTCCTCTCTCTCTCTCTCTTGCACTCTCTCTCGTATCATGACCCTCTCTCTACCTTTCTCTCTCCCTCTCTCTGACTCTCTCTCTCCCCATCTCTCACTCTCATCAACCTCTCTGTCTTTCTCTTGCCCTCTCTTACACACACACACACGCACGCATACGCTTGCACACAAGCACACGTACCAAATTCATAAAATAAGACATCACACTGTATCACTGTGTCATTGTGGAGTTGGAAGTAGAAGCCCCTGCTAATTTGTATGTGCTGTGTTTTCTCTGGTTATGACCTTGGTAGTGAATGCATTACAAGCAAAGGTAAGCAGGCATGCATGTGAGAAGAATGTTTACTAGGTAGGTACAGCCATAATACGTGTTGAAATGTATCTTCGAATATTTGTCACTGTCATTTACAACCTTTATCAATAAGATATGATGTAGCCTGCGAGATTGTCTGTGTCACATCAACGTTTCCATAATGGTGAAAGGTTGTATACATTTTGTTTTGCGTTTTACTACTGGTAATGACAAATAAAGGATTGCTTTTTTATGACAGGGTTGTACCTGGTTCTCCTTGTAGTCTGGCCTCTTGAAGTCATAGCCCAGCTGAGCGTAGAAGTTGTTCCCGAAGCTGTAGGCCTGCCCAGTATTGGTCCAAACGAAGGAATGTCTGCTTCCACAAGCCACTCCGACAACTGTGACTCCACCCACATGTAGGTCACATCCTGCGCCATCCTGTTGCTTTGGCAAGGTGACTTCTACCGGTTGGTCCTTCACTGTCTTCTCTCCATCACCCAGCCTGAACAATGAATGGTAAATATCAAATCATTTAGGTGTTGATCATATACAAACTGATCCTGGTCAGGGTCACTGTGGGCCCTTAAGACTAATTCAACATACTACGGGTGAACGCTAGGTCACTAATTCAGCATAGCAAGGGTAAGCACTAGTAACTATACTAGTTCATCATAGTAAGGGTAAACGCTAGCTAACTATACTAATTCAGCATAGTAAGGGTAAACGCTAGGACACAACATAATATGACTCCTGTCTCCTGTCAATTATTGCATTTATATATTTGTTTGTTTGTTAATTTAGTTAATTTATCATAATTAACCTCAGACAAAGGTAGGTTAATATATGACAGCAGCCACCTGATCGTTTTCCCTTGGTACACTGGTATAAACAGCCCGTGTACACAACATCACTTTTCCCATGGTCCCACACGTCTAACAGGCTTATTTCGGGTTTATTGTTTGGTCGACTCGTCTTCCAGGAAAGTAAAATAACAACTGAACTCAACTCCATTTGCCTGGAGAGACAAATTACTTTACCTATAGACCCGGGTCTCAAACAAATTGTGATTCTTGTATCCACGTCCCCAGCGAGAGGGCAACAAAGAACCTTCAAGCCCCCCATTTCAAGATGAGATGGTCAAACACCGCCCACGTCTGGAGCCACCACCACCACCCCGTGACCCGTGAGCTCCCAGCAGCTTCAAATGCATCTCCTCCTCTGCCGCTCGCTAGTGGAGACAACGCTCCCCATTTTGCTGTTTGTTTTCCCTGAGCCAGCGTCATAACCTGCAATGCCCCAGCCATATCTGCTATACTGTCTGTTGAAAGGATAAATAAATAAACATACAACAAAACCAACCCAAAAAAAAAGAAATTCTCCATTATTTTCACCAACGGGGGGAGGAACAAAAGGTCCTCACCCTGTCGTCCCCCGCGAGAGCTCGTATTGATTACAACAATGCTTCAACTCAGACAGGACCACTCTGGGGTCACTGCTATTTCCATCAGAAAGTTTGCCGGTTTACACTTCCATGGTGCACCACTCTGCTCGTACTCTTCTTCTCTCCCATTCGCTCGCTCTCTCTCTCTCTTGCCTACAGTGAGGCAGGCAGGCGGGCAGGCAGGCGGGCGGACGGACGGGCGGGCGAGCGAGCGAGCGAGCAGAGGAGTTTGCAGATATCAGAGAGTCGCTTGCGTAACAGGAATGCTCACCCTTTGCTCCGCACGTGGGTGTTTATGCGGCGCTCCGACCGGAGGCTCCTCTTCAAACTATAGGTTCCCATAACGACCATAGGCTCTTCTCTCCTCGAGTTCCTCAACACCCCCCCCCCCCCCCCCCCACATCCATCCCCACCCCCCCTTCCCTTACAGGTTCAGTATAGAGAGCAAAGAAAAGCATGATGAAGAAAGATAGATAGAAAGCACGAAAGAAAGAGCAGAAGGATTGAATTAAGTAAATAACTAACTAATGAAAGAAGGAAAGAGACGGAAAGAAAAGAGAACGAAAGAAAGCTCGAAAGAACGTATGAACGAAAGAACGAAATAAAGAACGTATGAAAGAATGAAGGAAAGTGATAACGAACGAAAGAACGAAATAAAGAACGAACGAAAGAAAAAGGGGTTAGGCAGAGAAGAGTTTAACAGATCAATGGGAACCAACGTGTGAGTAAGAGATGATGATCGTCTTTCTTTCAGGTGTATTACTAAGGGACCATCTTAAGGGCCATTAACTGTAGGCCCCAGGGCCTCTGATGTCAATATAGCCAGACTGGCTCCTGGCTGGATGATTATGAATAAAGAGAACTGATCAGGATAAACATACTTGTCATATTTGTGTGTTTATTTATCTGTCCCCGATACAAATTTGTCCTCTTCTTTTCCCATCCGCAGTCAGTTGGGTTGTTTAAGCTAGCACTTTTTGCATGCTACTACACAACTCCTGGTTAACTATTAATGCAGTGGGTAACCACATCTAATAAAACTAACAAAACAACACTGATTTGATTTGATAACCTGTACGATAGCTTGTAAAAAGGATAAGGGTGTTCCCAAAGTTTGGAAACAAACTTACTGTCCACTGGTACCATTGCCCCAGGCAAAGATCCTGTTGTCATCTGGTGGAAGAAAAGAGAGAACGATATAAAGGGAATAACTTGACTGGAAAATGAAGCACACATTACCTCATTGCTTTTTCAAAAATAAAAAACGAAGAGGTGGTGTTAATCTTCGACGGACATCAACGGTATACAACAGTACATCCTTGCATGTGTTTGTTATTTTATCATCATTCTCCTTGAATTTTGTATGGAAGTGAGCAGTGAGTGTTTGGGGCGACAGTGGGCGTATAGCGTCCTCCTCGGCGTGTGAAGTTTGATTAATACAGCCTCGACAGAGGGTTCAGAGACAGGGGCCACCTCTCACACGCCCCGCTGTAAAATAATGAGCCTTCAGGCGGTAAGGAATAATATACAAGTGAGAGGAAAGGAGAGGAGGAGAGGAGAGGAGAGGAGAGGAGAGGAGAGGAAGAGAGAGAGAGAGAGAGAGAGAGAGAGATAGAAAACACACACACACACACACCTTTTTTTTCTACACCTTTGTACATGTGTTTAACTGTCACCTCTCTGCTCTAACAATCCAACTACACACTGAACCATTTGCATATGCCTTCTATAAATACCGGGACCACTACCTGTACCCGCAGTCATTTTCCAGTCTTGTTGGAACACAGAGACAAGCCTTATTGGTCTTGAGGGAGCTAAAGCACCACTGGGGTAGCAGCCAATAGCGATGGACTTTGCTCATCAAGCCAGACGAGCGCTCATACATTATAGAGCAGGCTACATGATTTACCTAAGCTTGTCAAAAGAGAAAAATTATGAGGCAAATACAGAGTAATAAATTGTAATCCGTGCTGCATATGTTTGACTGGTGACCCTTGGCATTTCGGGAGACGTTTGTTGGAGCTGAGGTTTCGTTACGAAATTTGAAGCACATGCAAATAAATGCATCAAAGGAAATGGAAGAGCGAAGTGGAACTTGGAAAATTAAAAGGTTTTTCCGGCAGAACCATGACCTAAAAGACTTGTGATGATTTTAGTTGACTGTAGATTTAGTGCATGATATAAAAATAAAAAAAACATATGCGGTTGAGTTGAAAATGTCTATGTCATCATTTGAAGCGTGGATTCACGGGTCAGAATTTAACAGCTTCGAACTTGGAAGCAACGTTGCAAAGCAGAACTTTTAGAACCCCCATCCCGCCCTTTTTTCTACCACTGAACAAGACCTAGCAATAAACACAACGACACATGGTGAATTCAGCCTCGGAAGCCGCTAATGTGAGGAGCGTGTTATGAGATTTTAACTGCTCCTGCAGAATCGCATGTGGTAATAATTTACATGAAATTATATCCTTGAGCCCGACTCTGAACGTATAGCCCACCGGACCGACCGCACAATCATTATGAGTTACTGCTAATTACCACGGCACCTCTGGTCAGAGAAATAATAAGGAAAAGAAAACTGCTTAATGAAAGGGAGTAGATTAAAGGAGTGCACTGTTTAACACCTAAATCCTTAAAATGTGACGGTGGACAGAGCTCAACCGCCATACTACCACGGCTGCTATAATCAGCCTAGCACTGTGTTTTAGGGTATACAAGTACAGATGAGGTAAATGTGGTGCTATTGCCGTCCTTACGGAACCAAGATAAAAATTAGTCCAGGAGATCAGGATTTGAGTTTACTTTTTCAACCTCGGCAGGATTAAATAGTTATGAGGAAAATGCAGTGGGATAAAGACAGTACGTATTAAAGACAGATGTTGCTGTTCTTCTTAACATCGTTTTTGAGTTCCATGTTTTGTTTTGTTTTCTTTAAATCCTTCGACATCTTGCAAGCGAGTGTGAATAAGTGTGTTTGTTAAGCCCCAAACAAAACAAAAAAGTTAGTCGCGCTTTGGGGCTATGCTGCCAAACAGAAAATTTGGTACGATTTTTAATAATGTGTATTTGCAGCCGATACAAGAGCAAATTCAACCAAGCGTACGGGTCATTAATATTCTACTATCAGTATTTCTTTAAGCCCTAAAGTTTTTTTTTTTTTAAACAACAACAATATTTAGCCTAACTACTTCCCCACTGTGTAGGTACAACAGACCACATTCGGGAGTAGATCCTCAGCAACGCCCAGCACTCCAAGTAAGTTACAACAAGTATTCAACGGTATTCCTCGCGGCGGGTTTATGATTGAGGTCCAAACATCACAGTTCATCTGTGCAATATTATCCAAACATCCATGCATTTCAACAGCTTGGAATGAAGACCCCTGCATTCAGTCACCTTGTCTCCCTCACGGTGCTCCGTTACCCCTGACAACGGCAGATGTTCCGGTGCAAACCCCACCCACCCCCGCCCCACCAAGACCACCTCGCACCCCCCCCAAACTATCTCCCTCTCTCTGTGACAAGGACAGGGGGTGGTGTAGCGGGAGAGGGAGAAGCACAAAGGTGCTGCATCAGGCTTGACGTATGGGACTGATGGCCAGGGGTTGGGAGCTGACAGCTACGGTGGGCCGAGTGCACAGCCTCTGTCGGGGCTCCCGGTAACCCTGCCCCGGCCCCCCCCAACTGCTCCGCACCGTTGTCGGGGGCAACTAGCAGCATCCCAGCGGCCGGTGGGCCTGCATTCTGGTGTGTTTTCTTTTCTTTCTTTTTCGTCCTCATATAAATAGCACGTCCCATTATTCTTCAGGCTCCCCAAGGGCCACAAGGTCTCAGGCATCATTACCAGGACTAAGGATGTGGCTCCACGGCTACCGCTGCACACACTGCCTCCACCTCCACCCCCACCCCGCCGCCCTCCCTCTCTCCAAACACCCGCCCACCCCCCTTCCAGCATACGTACACATGCGACACCACCCCTCTATCCCATCCCCACCAGCACTCCGTCTCCTAATTATAGGTCAAGCACTCCTTTTGTACAAAATTATGAATCCCTTTTCGGTGTTATCGTGGCAATGCACGGGCAAAAGGACGAGATAACCGCGCGCAGTGTGAAGAGTTGGGGTGCAGAAGAAGAGGGGGAGAAGAGTTAGAGGAAGGAGGGGGAAAGAAAAAAAGGAGGAAAAGGGGGTAAAAATTGGAGCAGAGGGGAAAACATTTTCAATTATAAAACTGAGCTAATTTGGTATGACCAGCGACTGTCATGCATGGTGACGGAGCTCCATTATGCAGTCATTTGGGCTCTTTCAAATTAGTTATGTTAATGTCCTGCGTGTGAATGTAACACTTGGATGGGACAAGATTTCAGCAATTAATTTCTACAGTCAGCGGAGAGACAAGCAAATTTATTTTCCCCCTCTCAGGGAATTGGTGGTGGATGAAGTGAGCAGGGGAGAGAGCATTCTGGAGCAGGGAACAAGCTAAACACAAGACCTAAATAAAGCCTTAACAATGGGAGCCAATGCCTCCTCATTCATTCAATTGACAATGTTTTGCAGCTTAAACCTGTTTTATTAATTATGTTTGACATTTCCTTAATTAGTTTCATTTACACCAAATCAATCCCCGCCGCTGTACGGCGTCATTTATCATTTTAAAAAATTTGCATAGCCGGTGCTGACTTTTTCTACTTAATTATACATTAAAAGTGTCAGGCGTGCTTGCTGCCTGGCATTATCTGAGGCAGAAAGGTTTGTGGCTGGACGGGGGTGGCATTAATCATTGGGGCGGGCGCCGGCGAGGGCTGCTGCCGCTTCGCCAGTGGGGGGAGCCGCGCGGGGCTTCTCATTTTCCAAGCTTGACGCTTCCGGGGCCACGGCGACCTCGCTGACCTACGGGGAGAGGAAGACAAATCAACGACCTCCAGCCCCCAAAAAACAAACTACAGCTTGTTTATGGACGTGGGGCGTGGGGAGGGGAGCAAGGGAGCATTACCCGGGAAAAAATATATATTGTGATGAGGAAATGGAGCCCCACGTAATAAACCAAAGAAAACAAAAACAACAGCAGCTATGGACATTTGGAGGTGAAAAATGCTTTATTATGGAGGAAGACTTCTGTTTAAAATGTGTCGTGGATAGCTAGAAACACCGAAATAAACACCGAAATAAATGCCAGCCTGTGTATATTCAAACAGAACACTATGGCTGCAGTCATTCAGCATGGATAAGCAATGATTTAAAGCATGACAAAACATACGGGTGCCTTCAAACAGCAGAACCCAAATGTTATTTCAGCGTAATAATATCATCTTTTCTATCCACAAATCAATAATAACCATCAGAACTGTTTCATTTTAACTGCACTGGGTTCCCAATTGGCCCGGGTTAAATGGCTGAGTATGGCTGCTACTTCCCCCCTTCGGCAAGTTGGTAAACACAGACTCAACTGACAGCTCAGAAAGCTGGCAAGCTCACCCCAGACTCAAATCCAGAGTGTTGAGGTGAACACAGCTTTACAAATCACCCATTCAGGAGCTGAGACTGGAATTGGCAGGTAGGCAGTGCCATGGCGTCAGGAGGGAAAATTACTACTGAAATGCTGAGTTCAGTGAGACCCTGAGCGAGTTGTGGTGGTGCTGGAAGACCATGGGGCACCCAATGTGTGCGATTTGCCATGTGTTCTGTCATCACTCAAACAACTGTATGTTGTTGTTTTTTTATTAAGAAAAAGACAATTCTATGGAGTGCGAGTTCTATGAAAATCCCCAAAAATCATTACATGTTCATTCCACAGTGGCATAAGAAAATACAAATATCAGGACTTAAAACCATGTTGTACATATAGAATATCTTCAAAAGCTAGTGTAGTTGTTTTTTCTTCGAAACTCATCTTTATTTCACAGTAGGCATCGCACAGGTCAATCTTTGGCTGCTGCTTTGTTTTTCTCTAATTAAACAGCGATCATGAAATGTCCAGTCATAGACGCAGTCAGTCTGAATACGCAGTGCGCTGCGTGAAGCATTCGAATCAATGAGAGAAGAAAAAAATCAGGCATCCGCGGGCGTAGAGAGAGGGCGAGGGAGAGAGAGGTCCGTCCCAAGCCACTGATCCCTCATAAAGCCAGCTGAACAAACTGTATCAAGATGTAAAGACGAGGAGGGCGGAGGAGGTAGGAGGTAGGAGGGAGGAGGAGGAGGAGGAGGAGGAGGGAGGACCGCTGTGGCCATGGCTCTGTCTGCAACCTCCTTCAAGGACAGCAACACAAAAGGAGAGGCGGGGCACAAAGGAGCTGATGAAGTGGCTAATGCCCTGGCATGCCCCAACAGGAGCGGCAGGGGGTCTTTGGGGAGGTATGCAGGGGTATCAGAGGGGCGGCCAGTGGGCGTCTACCAGGCACGCCTCACCGCCCTGGCCCGGCCCTGGCGCTAAATGCGCAAACCATGCCTCCCAGAGTCATTAGAGCGAACACTGCAGGGACCAGAGCAATGCCTCTAATTGCAGCAGGGGAAGATCAATTCAGGCTAAGCTGCAACCTAGAACCTAAAACGGAATATTAACTGTAGTGGTGGGGGATGGGGGGGGAGGGGTGTTCAAAGGGGGGTGAAGCTATGAATCAAATATCATTATTCTAGAAAGTTACCAATAGGCATATTAAGTTTCTATTCTGTCAGAGGAAAGTTGAAATAGGCCGCGGATACTTTTCACTCATGAAAATATAATTTATATAAGTGATCACTTGGAAAAGAAAAAATGTCTCTCTTTTCAAGCCACCCCCCTCCCCCCCCCCCCCCCCCCACCCCCTCCCTTTCCCTCCATCGTTCCCTTACATCACCATCAATTCCCCCGTACCAAAAGTACCCCCTTTAAATGCAAAACATTTCCACTATCAAGGATTAGGCTTCCTTTCAGGATGAACGCCAGAGCCTTTTGTGAAAATACGATGATGAATTCATGGGGCTAAAACTCTCGGCTAGTTTATACACAGAGAAAAAACGTGAGGGGGGAGGAAGGGTGGGGGGGAAAGAGGGGGGGGGGGGGAGAGGAGGGGCGGAGAAAAATCACCTATTTGGATGGCATACATTACCATTACTCTTGTATTGTGTCTCCACTTTTCATAATGACGTGGATAAGTGTCCTGCATCGAATGCGTATCTGCCGACAATGGTGGCAGACATTACTTGGTTAAAAGCTTGGGGTCCTGTGGGTAAAGAGACCAGGAGAATAAAGCGTATCCGTCATGGCTAACGACCTATAAGGATAGCACATTGCCTTTATAAATCACTAGATCTTGCTGTTTATTTAAATTCATTGGTGCCTCATTATAACTGAGCTATGCACCTTTAGGTCCGAGTTGATTAGGAGTGCCATAGCTCAAAATGGCTTTTAATTCAGTGAAACGCAGCCCTGACCTTGGTGGCGTAACCCTGACTAAAGCATGCGGTGACTCCCACATTAATAATGATGCTACCTTTACTGGGCCGCTGCTACTTAAAATATGTATTATTAGTTACCAGAGACGGCACATTTATCACTCCAAATTACCCTTCGGTGTAAAACTACTTAATTCCGGGTCCCTGTACCCCTCTGCACTATTACCTGCTCTTTAGAAAGGCCCGGAATTAAATGTGGGGATGAAATGTCAGGGTAATGGGGAGGAGGATGCAGGTTGATTGGATGTACACTTGATCATTCCCAGGTGGCGTTCTCCTCATCCGGACCTTATACCCACTATCTCCTCCTCCTTCTCCTCATCCAGACCTTATACCCACTATCTCCTCCTCCTTCTCATCATCCAGACCTTATACCCACTATCTCCTCCTTCTCCTTCTCCTCATCCAGACCTTTACCCACTATGTATGCCTCCTCATCCGGACCTTATACCCACTATGTACTCCTCCTCATCCGGACCTTATACCCACCATGTCCTCCTCCTCCTCCTCCTCCAGACCTTATACCCACTATGTCCTCCTCCTCATCCGGACCTTATACCCACCATGTCCTCCTCCTCCTCATCCAGACCTTATACCCACTATGACCTTCTCCTCCTCCTCCTCCTCTTCCAGACCTCATATCCACCATGTCCTCCTCCTCCTCCAGACCTTATACCCACCATGTCCTCCTCCTCCAGACCTTATACCCACTATGACCTTCTCCTCCTCCTCCAGACCTTATACCCACCATGGCCTCCTCCTCATCCGGACCTTATACCTACCATGGCCATCTCCTCATCCAGACCTTATACCCACTATAATCTCCTCATAAAGGAAGCTTCCACATCATCAGCCTTGGCAGACCTTTCAAGAGTCCACACAACGAAGGTATTTATCTCAGAAGAGAAACAGATTTTTTTATGGTGCACACATTCATTAATATTACACGCAGAAATATTATCTACTTACTGAGTTTGAAGAATAAAAGCTTTATGCCGGTATAAAGGTATAAAGCTTGAAAAAAAATCATGAACGGCAGCTTATGAAAAAGTTAATTATGAAGACAAAGAAAAATTGAATTTTATTTTACATGCAGACAGACGGAGAGGCACACAAACACACACAATTTCACTCTTTCACAAACGACACACACACACACACACACACAAACTCACTATCTCTCTCCTTCTCTCCCAAAAACTCACACAAAACATGTGCGTATTCACACACACACACACACACACACAGGGGCCTACACAAACACCTTCAGGCGCTGCTAGATAGAGACGAGGAAGGGGAAGCCTGCAGCCACTAAACACTTGTCATTGTTTATCCCCTGTGTGCCCACCAGAGACTGATTACTTTGACCAGTTGGCTAAATGATTAGATCAATTAGGTGCTTTAAAGTGAACATCAACTGTGGCCTTCTGCAGCCCAGAGACCTGTGGGACCCAGCCCATCAGAACCGCCTCATTAGGTTCACTGGACCAGGCCCAACACACCACAGCACAAAGACTAAGAATATAGAGACACAGAGAGAGCGAGGGGGAGAGAGAGGTAGAGAGAGAGGGGGAGAGAGAGGAAGAGGTAGAGAGATGGAGGGGTATAATATATATATAGCCATAGAGAGAGAGGGGAGAGAGAGGTAGAGAGAGGAAGAGGTAGAGAGGGAGGGGTATATATATATACACAGAGAGAGAGAGAGAGAGAGAGAGAGAGAGAGAGAGAGATAGGGAAAGAGAGGGATGGAAGAAGGGGGAATGAGAGAGAAAGAGTGAAATATAGGGAGAGAGAAGTAGAGAGAAAGAGAAAGTGAAAAGGAGGAGCACATAGAGGTAGAGGGATGGAGAGGTAGGAAAAGAGAGAGCGAGAGATAATGGGGTGAGAGAAAGAGAGTGAAAGAGAGGGAGAGAGGGATTGAGAGAAAGACAGTGAAAAGGAAAAAGGTAGAAAGAGGGAGAGAGAGGGACAGAGAGAAATCGAGGGAACTTCAATAAGTGCCTAAGATGTATTCCTAAGGCAAAACGCCCATTGGGATCGCGTGTTTACTGGATGCAATGTTTCACAAACACCTAGGAAAACAATACAAAGTGATCTAACCAAAAACATAAATGAGTGTATTTTGAGCGCCAATGGGAATAAAGTGTAGTAAAAAAAAAAAAGATTCTCTCTGAGGGTTACATCAAACTGGTCCAGTAATTATTTACATTATACCAGTGGCAACATCTATGTGAAGAACACAGACCAGGCCCAGGCACAGACATATTTTGGATATCAAACACGCGCGCTGTACATAAATATATGCACAATACTTTAACGGTTTCTGCTCATCTGAGTAAGTGGCACGGGCTGGATTATCAGGGGGGTGGGGGGGATGGGAGGAGGGTGGGGTGAATAGGAGGAGGGTGGGGGGAAATGGGAGGAGGGTGGGGGGGGGAGAGAGAAAGAGACGTCACGCACGTTCCATTAGATGTCGAATCAATTAGTCACGACCATCTTCCCAGAGTCAGAAATAACCACTCGGCCCCCAAGTCCCCCAGGAGCCAGGGACGGGGCCCCGTGCAGCAAAACCCAGGGAAGGAGGAGAGAGAGAGAGAGAGAGAGAGAGAGAGAGAGACGGGAGAAGAGGAGCCAGGCATCCGAGGGGGCTAAAGAGAAAGAAGGGAGAGGAGAGAAAGAAAAACGAAAGAAAAGAGGAGCTGGTGAAAGAGGGGGAGACGGTAGGAGGGATAAATAATGCTATCTGTTCCATACCACAAGAGCGTTGCTATCTCTCCCCTGGATTTCCATGTATGCTTTTCTGTGCTCTGAGCTGCTGAAGTGCTTTGCAAATCTGAGGGCCGTTTCTTTTTCTCTTTTTTTACACATCCGTAATGCTGGCGTCGTTAACATGTGATGATGCTCTCTCTCCCTCCCCTTTCTCTCTCACTCTCTGTCCCTCTCTCCCTCTAATGGCGATGCAGAGGCGGTCCTCCATGATGTGTACGGCGTGCATCTGTGGCCTTGTTGACAGTATCAGAAGGTTTTCATAGAGGTGGTGTGCTTTGTTGGGTTTCTCTGCGCTTGCCACAAAGCCTTTAATCTTTTAATCTGCGGCATGGAGCAAGTGTATGCAGCGCAGAGATCATGTGAGTGTTTTGTGAAAGGTAAAGAACCAATGAATTATGCCGTGTGTTTGTGCACACACAAACACAATGGAGGTGCATTCCCTGCAGGCTAAAAATAATCGAATCGTTCTTTTTGTAGGTGCACAAATACACCATAATAGCAGCCATTATTATTGGCCTTCTGAAGTTGTTAGCATGACAAATCTGAAATCTTCTCCTCATCTCAATGGTGGGTACATAAGGGACAACGCTATTGTATCTTGTAACTTTGATAATCACCTCTAAACAGCTGGATTAGAGTGATTTCCACCACATGGGGAACAGAGGAAAGCATAAATAAATGCACTATTGACAAGTATTTGTGTTTGTTGTTTCATTTTTGACCGATTTGGAAGTCAATGTGAGAATTTGCTGTCTGGAATGATACTACCAATTGAACCACAATCTGCCTTGAACAATTGTTTTGATTATGAAGGCATCATTCTGCATTCAGCGTCATTCTTTCACTGTATTTTCCACTGTATCCAGAATAATAAAAAACCCAAACCAAAGAACAAGGGGCTCAGATACATAAGGAGCACATGGTGTCAAAGTTTCAACGCGGTAATGTTTATAATAAGGCAAGGACATACCGCGGCAGTACTTCCGAGCCTAGAGGCATGGTTGCTGTTTGTATATGGCCTCAAACCCTAGAGACAGTAATAGAGAGATGACAACGAAGAAGAGAGGGAAGGAATAAAAAACAAGGGAAAGAGAGAGATATTCAAAAAGTAAGCACAGGGTTGAAGCTTAAAAAAACAAAAAGTATATATATAGGAGGCCACAGGGTTCCCAGAATGCACTCTGTTTCTACCTGTCATTTTCTTGTTGGCAGGGGTTGCCAGCGCCAGCGCGAGGCGTCACAAGGCTGCGGTCCCCGCTCTGATACCAGAACATTAGATGTGGTGTGTTTGTGCCCCAGGGATCGCTGCGCCTCATCCTCTGTTTGGGGTACTTTGTCAGATGACTCAGTCTGTGTGATTTATGAGCTCGGGAAAGGTTGCATTTCCAGCGCGCGTGGACGTCCGCATAGTAAATGGAGAAATTCTGAATTTATTAACATACAATGAATGATGATTAATGTTTTGGTATAGATCATGCTCTCTTTTTAGATGCCTCCGTGTGGGGGTGATATATATGGCAATAAAAATATATGTATGTACTCAAAACCACATTGGTTGAGTGTGGGGTCTATGGCTGTTTTAAAACCTGCTCTTCTCTGGATGCCTGGGTAATGGCAGTGTTGTTAAGCTTCGTTCTCTTCCTGGAGTATCTCCACAGACGTTCATATATGAACGGCACAAGGTACCTATTCTGCACGCCTTTTCGACACACACACACGTGCACACACACGCACACACGCTGAACTGTGCTCCTCTTTGGCACCAGCACCTTGCATACTCAACGAGGAAGAGTGCAAATTAAGAACAGGGGGCGGGGGGGGGGGGAAATCCTGTGCAAAAGAATGCAATTTAGACCGATATCAGGAAGGATTTAGAGATTCATTCGTCAAGTATCCCCACGATTATTAACTTTTGTATTCCATAACACATCCCGTGTCCTCCTCATCAGCTTTTTCAATATCCTTTTTTCAAATACATACCCGCAATGCATTATGGGTATGTTCACCTGAGGCCAATTATCGCAGTGGACCATAAAGGTGACGAAGCAGAGTTTCTTATAGCTTCGCCTTTCAAGACGTATACCATATATATATATAGGGTACACAGAGAGTGTCACACATCTGAACCAATAGAGGCATCTATATGCAGAAGCATGCTTCTGGCAGGGTTTTTTGGGAGCCTGTCCGTACAATATGTGTGTGCAATATGTGAGTCTATTTCTACCGGGATGTTTGCATCCTGGAATGGGCAAATCAGGGCTAACTTCTATTCATGCATTTCACCCCCTGAATTGAGGTTGAATATTGTTCTGTGTTTGCATGTGTGAATGAGAGAGGAGTGAAAAGGGGGTGTTGTGGCGGGTAAAGTGACCATTTCATTGTGGAACTAACTAATCAAATGTGTGTGTGTGTGTGTGTGTGTGTGTGTGTGTGTGTGTGTGTGTGTGTGTGTGTGCATATCTTGCTGGGGCTGTAAATACCTGTGCTCTGAGAAGAACGTATTGTGAGGTTTATGTGTGGGAACACGTTTGCGCCTCTAACACACACCCACCCACACCCAAGTCACACACACAGAAACAGAAACATGGGTATATATGCTATAGGCAGGTGTGTGTGTGTGTGTGTGTGTGCTCTCTCTACATATGCATGTGGCTGCTGTCAGGAGAAGCTGACTGGCGATGAGTGATGGAGGGAATCAGAAACACATTGGGCCGGGAATGGGGTGGGAGCCGCGGGGTCGCCCTGGCAAAAAGAAAAAAACACTGCCGCCTCGCACATCATTACCCTCATCCCCCTAATGTGCACGACACTTAGAGCTGCAAACACAACACACACACACACACACACGCGCACACACCACCACTCACACATGAGAAGAGATATGTGCAATGAACAAGCATGTTAACAAACACACACACACATCCCACATATGTCCCAACACATAAATCCCACATATATCTATACGCACACACGAACAGCTATAACACAGACACATACTGCACACACACACACACACACACACACACACACACACACACACACACACACACATACGTACACGCAGATGCACATTTTACATGAATGCTTATAAATGCATACACATTCATGCTGCAACCACTCGTCATGCCACAGCATTTGGACGGTAAAGGCACATACCTGAAACCCTTTAGTTACACAAGTGTCTATATAACTAAAATAGACCATAGTTACAGTGATCGGTATTATAATAATAATAGTGGCGGCAGAAACGAAGAAAAGGAAAAAGGATCGAATTACGCCGTGTGCCTTGCGATGTGTGACCGGTGAGCTGTGTGCCGCATGACGGCTGTAATATTTTGCCCCAGCTAACGTCAGGACTTTTCCCAGGGCTGTGCTTAACAAAGTACCCTGTCAAGAGAGCTCGCCCATTGTGAGCAACACACTGCCACCGAATTTGCTGCTGCCGAAATAGAAAGAAAAAAATAGATGAGAACGATTTGAGATAGAATTGAATTCCACTGGGTAAAGTATACCTATTCAGCCTGCAAGACCTGCGTAAAATCATACCACTTTCACACTGCAGCGAAAGCCTTCCTCTCTTCCCCCCTCTCTTGCTGCATGAGGGGTTTTCAGAGCGGTCGGGTTAGGGGGAGCGCCAGTCCAGGGAGAATGGGAGCAAGAGGGAGACAGAGGGAGCAGCAGATTCAATGCAGAGGAGAGGGAAGTGTGGAGAGGTAAGCCAAGCATAAAATAACTTCAATCTAACATCCTCTCAGCAGGGAGGAGGGAGGCAAACTGCAATCCCACCTATGCTGTTCCCTCCCTCCCTCCCTCCCTCTCGCACAAACATGCACGCATGGACGCACACACACGCGTGCATGCACGCACACACACACGCAAAGTCAAACACGCACACTCTCTCACAGGCACAAGTGCGCTATCATACACACACACACACACTCATTCAAACCCCCCGAACGCACACACATGCACACGAGTGCACACACAAACACACTCATCCTGACCCTCGTAAACACACACACACACACACACACGCACCACACACACACATACGCACCCCTCACTGACCCATGGAGAAGAGGATCATGGGAGACCAGGCGTGAGACAAACTCACTTCAATTAAGGCCGGCCGGCGTCTCGTCAGCGCAGAAGATGAGGTGTCAGAGGGTTCACGCGGAGGGGAGGAATCTTCATGGCTCAGCAAAGTAGCAGCGCAGCCTATCTGACAGGCCTAAATCATCCACACCGTTCGCCCTCTCGTCCCCTCTCCTATGTGTTTATTTCATAAAGAAATACAAAAAGTAAAATAGAAAGAATCTAAACATATTCAAGTGGGTGTGTTGAACACGATTCTGCTTTCTTGTTTGGTGCCGGTCGACTCTGAGGTCTGCGGACCTCAGAGTCTCTCTCTCTCTCTCTCTCTCAGAACAGATAAACTCCTTATCGAATTGGCGCATTAGCAGTGAGCTGCCTCAACACACCTGCAAATGACATTTAAAGGTCAAAGCGACATGTACGCCGTGTTTGGAGGGCGGCCACAAGTCCCGCGCAACATATTACGATGCATCGAGATTGCTAGGGGAACCGGGGAGCCATATCAGGATGGAGGGGGAGGGAGGTGGGAGGTGGGAGGTGGGATGGGGAGAGGAAGATGAGGGACAGAGCGAGAACAAGGTACTGAAGAGAAAGCCACGCAGAGAGAGAAAGAGAGGGAGAGAGAAAGAGATAGAGAGAGACGGGGAGAGAAAGAAGATTACTAAAATGAGATGTTTCAAGGGGGTAGTCAGAAGACGAAAAAGCAGAAGAAGAAAAAGAAGGAAGGAAAATATGCACAGAGAAACAGTGCCAGGCGGCCATGTTGCTCGAAACCATCCGGGGAAATCAACTCATTGTGTTAATAAAAAAAAAGAGAAAAAAATAAAGGAGGGAAGAAAATGCTATTTTCACAGCGCATCGCACCATTCAAGCTTGGCTGTGGCAGCGTTGGGCAGAGTCTGTGTGTGCGTGTGTGTGTGTGCATGTGTCGGGGGGGGGGGGGGGGGGGGAGTGTGCCACCTCATATAGAGAAAGAGATTGTCTTTAAAGTGAACAGAAAGGGGGGGGGGGGTTAGCAATGGAGAAGGGTGGGAGGGATTGAGGGAGACACGGGGGACGGGGGTGTGGGGGGGGGGGGGGGGCACATACTGGGGGACCCGGGTGAATGTGCCCACGTCCCTGCCAGGGCTTTCCAGGAGATATCTCTCTCTGTGATTAGATTGACATTAACATAATATCGGCTTTGTCACCTCACAGACCAATTGTTAAAGCGAAGTGCCGCCCTACTCCCTCCGTTCCCGGGCTGGCAGTGAAGCGAGGCGCCACCACCACCATCATACCCATCACCACCACCACCATCATCCCCATCACCACCACCACCACCACCCCACTACTCCTCCACCACCACGTGATGCCCCGGCTCGGGAAGATACAAGCTGGATTTGGCCCGCGTCCTCGCCTCAGTCGCAGCCCTCTGCCTGGCATCGGCCCGCATCTGCCTCCCCTACCCCAGCTGCACTGATTAGCACGGGCGCATTATTAGCCAACACGCCATCTTTTGTACTTTTCTTTCTCTTTTTTTTTTAACACACATCCTATTGATCTTTTCCACGCATTCCCATCCTTGTCAGTCAACGTACTTTTTTCAGCCTTGCCATGACATGTGACGTAAAGGACGAAAACCCCAAATGCTTCAAACCAAACAAACGGCTGGACTTCTTGGGCGAGTGAAGTGTACATCAGCAGACCATGTGCGTCAGTGGCGGGAATTTACATTGCGGCGCATGCGCACACATCAACCCCTACAACAACAACAATGACCACCACCACCACGACAACGACGCATCAGCCCGGCGAAAAGGGTCGTCTCATCTTTCATTCCTTGCATCTCTTCCCCCCACCCCCCCCCCCACAACACCCCACCTCCCCGGTCTGGCACCTGTCCGACTGCCAAGATTTCACCTCCCCAAAAACCCCGGGAAGTGGGCATCCTGCTCTCCAACTTGTGCACAGCCTTATCTGTTCCACGCACACCAACATCCAGCATCCGAGGCATCCCTCTCTCCACCACCGTGCCAGAAATGTGCACGCCTGCCTGCATCTCTCTCCTCTATCCTCACCCGGCTCTCTCTCTCTCTTTATTTTTTGCACCTTCCTTTTTTCTGCCTCTCTCTCTATCCATCTGCCCTTTCTCCCTCTCTCTATCTCTCCCTCTCTCCTCCCTGCCTCCATCTCTCTCTCCTTCTCCCTCCCTCTCTCCCTCCCTCTCTCTCTCGCTCTCTCTCCAGAGCTTTGCATTTGAAATTGAACAGACACGCAGCCAATTTATCATAGGCTGACACGTGTCATGTCCAAGGCCTAACCACGGGGACTTACAGTAGGCATTGCATTTATCCCCTTTGTTGTCGGCGTGGACCTAGACAATACCAGGAGCTATTAAAAAAGGGGTGGAGGAAGGACGGAATGAGAAATAGTAGTGAATGAAAAAAATAAATGAAATCGTGCCCCGGCGCTAAACATCGGCTGGAATTACATAGATCTGATGTGTTTTGTTTGGGGAGGGGGTTGGTTCACTTTGAAAGGTTAGAGACCCCTGTGAGGCCCCTCTCCTTACAGCAATCAGCTGTCTGGTGCTCCAAGGCCTCTGTGTTCAGGGGCTGCAGTTGGTATATAGCGTGTGGATCAGATCTTCATACCCTCTTTTATATAAAGTCTATACTAACTATACCATAGTGTACGTTAGATTAACTATGCTATACTGTCTTTTATATCAAGTCTAACTATAGTATAGTGTAATTTACATAAACTATGCTATACTGTCTTCAACATCAAGTCTAACTATACCGTAGTGTAAGTTACAGTGACTATGCTATACACTAGCATACTGGTACAACTAGTCCAACGATACTATATTGTAATATATATCAACTTTGCTATACTGTCTTTTACATAGCAATAGCACACTGTACAGTGGAGTCGCAGCAAAGTTTATTTTTACATGTAGGCAGAAAACGTATACTAAGTCTAACTCTACTATATTATCCATTACATTGCAAAAGCACAGTGCAGAGAAATCGCAGGAAAGTTTATTATTTTCATTTAGGCTGAAAAACGATACAAGGTTGAACTATACTTTACAGTGTCAATTACATTTCAACACTGCAAGCACAGAGATGATTATTTTTGTATTTAGGCGGAAAAAAGTATGCCAGGTCAAAGGAGATCATGTTGGTATTCCATTTGCCGCTATTAATACATCTCTAGAGAAAAGGCATCCCGTCGCAATGCAGAAAATAAATGCAAGGACTCTAGGAAATGCAATCACAGACCTGCTTTCTTGAGGCACTAGAAAGAAACAAGGGAAAAATGACATCACGGCAATAACTTGTGTGTGACAGAGAAAAAGCACTGATAATATGAATGTGCATCATATAAAGTCCCTTTGTTTTCTTCTGAAAATCACTTAATCGTTGCATTAGCCCTCTTTTCTCTGAACATGGCTTTAAAATAATCTCTTGACTTTGTGGAATAGGAAGGAAGAGATGACTCTGTGTGATAAGCCTGTCCTTTCATAGAATGTATATATTCGACTTATGTCTACGAGGTTGAAGATAAAGAGAATGGGGACAGAGGCTAATGAGATGAGGGAGGTGTGTGTGTGTGTATGTGTGGTGCATGTGTGTGTGTGTGTGTGTGTGTGCGCACGTACACACGACGTGCAATAGTGTCTGTACAAAAGAGTTTTGAGCCATAAGGTTATTAATTGATGTCTCATACATTGGTAAGCCCAGAGATTTGCCCATTTTACTCAAACAATATTGTAGTCGCCATGGTATTCAGCATGAATGTTTAACAGGCTGCCTGTTGGGAGTTAACATTAAACCCTTTTATTCTGACTTTAACAGGTAGGCAATCCCCACAAGGGTCAAAGCTAAAAACGAGACAAAGAGCCGCTCTCCAAGTCACTAAGCCAGCGTCTCTACAGTACACCGTACATCTCTGGCCCCACAGACGTGTGAATCTAAAAGCCACTGGTCTGTTCATTACACAGTGTTTAGTGACCTTTTACAAAGTGGCTGCGGAAGCCATTTTGGCTCCTCCAGTAATTAACATGTGGGTATGCATGGGAGACAATTAATAGAAGGTCAAGTGCTTTGCCTGCGACCGAGCTCCGGCTCCCCTGGTTTTCAGAGTGGAATAAAGTCACCTCGGTCCCGCGGTGTGAGGTAGACAAAGCCTTTGGTTTCTGTCTAGACTTTGAACAAGAAAAAAAAGCAGAGAAGGAAGAGAGTACAATGTGGCTCTTTGGCTAAATATCAGATATGAGTCTAATAGACACACAAGGGACAAGAGTAATGGAGGTGAGCTACTAGGGGGGAGAGACAGCTAGGAGACTTCCTTTCTCCAAGTCTCTCCTTGCTAAGTGGACAGCGAGGCCTTTCATTTTAAGGCCGTTTTAAGCCATCGAACGACTGCATAGCAATAGCTATCGCCACACAGCCCCAAATTCAGCAGAGTACATTGGTTGTGCCGTCACGCCCTCCTCTTCCCACTCCCTGTATATTTACTGTGCGTTTCATTTCTTTTTTTGTTTCCCCCCCCCCCCCCCCCCCCCCCCCTCCACTTTGAAACCCGTAGTAGCGGCTGATGTTGACTGCTATTAAATTTCCCCGGGGGGGGGGGTGTTCCGTCACCGGCGTGGGCTCCCTTCAAATGAGCCAACAAAGCATATCGGGGGGGCATGTCTGCGGAACACCGCGTCACCTTTGTTCACCCTCCATCAACCTGCCGCCCCCGTGCTTTTACCCTCACCACGATTCACTATTCCCTGTTCCCTGTTTAACCCTGAGTCTAACGGGAGCGCCGCCGCCTTGTCGCCACGCCAACCAAACTATTCCAGCAGCACCCCCCAAATCCCTGCCCCACCCCCCCCAACCCTCCCCCCCCCTCGTCACCCCTGACACGCACTCAGCGCAGAAGAGTGAGTGCAGATACAGCAGAGCAAGTTGCACATACACAAGACGTGGTGTGGAGCAGAACACACGCACACACACACACATCTACACACACAGACATATCTACACACACTTCCAATTGTTGAACAGAGCTGCTGATGTGCAAAAATAAATGGCTGACAGACACCCACGTCGTGCACACACTTTTGCATGCACACGCACACACACACACACACACACACACACAATGATTGTCCCGTGGAGGGTTAAATGTCTCTGGATCTATGCCCTTAGTGACTGCAGTAGCATTTCATTGTCATTCTCACTCAACTCAGTACCTACCAACAGGCATATAGGTAGATACTTTTATACACACACACACACCCACACACACATACACCAACACACACACACACACACACACACACACACACATATACACGAGTGAGTGGGTGAAACAACAGTGGGAGGGTGGCAGGAGAGAGTGGCATTGAGGACGTCTGTGCCAGTTGCCTGCTGACAGCACCTCTGGGATTGCTAAAGTTTGATTTGATGGCTTTCCCTGTTAATTAGGGTTTGGAGGTGACTCCTAAAATGGAAATGGGCAAAGTGTTCAAAAAAAGATGTGCCAATTCCCACATCTCCTCCATCTCCACCTTCCAAAAACATGTGACCCATATACTCGGATACCTAGTGTGGAAAGTAGAACAATCGAGTAATTTGAAGTTATGGGTGACTCCGAAGTTGTTTTTGGTACAGCCAAAAGGGCGGGGCAGAACTCTAGCGTTAATATGAGTAGACATCTGCATAATGTTTTTAGTGGTTAGTAAAATAATTGTTTGTTTGTTGTTTGTGTTTGTTAAATTGTGTTTCTACATTTGACTAACGGAATATGCATATTATGGCCGCCCCTATTGGTCATCACACCTCGAGACGCTTGATTGGACGTTCTACGTTGTCAGGTAATACAACTAATAATAGAAAGAAAGCAAGAAAGAGCGAACAAATATGGAGTAGGTCATTTGTAACGTGACAGCGTTGATAGGGAGAGGCTAATTTGATCATCGCGAGGAAAGGGGTCAGTGGATGTCCTATCTCTCTTAATCACAACTGATCCCCCACTCCTCCTCACCCCACACCACCACCACCCTTCTCCTTCCACCACCACCACCCCTCCTCTACCTGGTACATCCCCCTCTGTTCATCTTCCACTCCTTCCCTCTCTATCTCTCCATCTATCTCTCCATCTTGTGGCTGCAAACGCCCCTTTATATTAACCCTCTATCTTTATTTTTATTTGTATACTTATTTATATTTGTATTGTTATTATCTTGGCTGTACCACCCTGTGTTTCATTCTCATTGCTGTTGCTGCTATGACACCTGAATTTCCCTCCGGGGATTAATAAAGGTTTATCCTATCTTATCGTATCTGAACTTGAACACATGCTGCACACTCACGCCCTGGCTGTTTTGCGGTGTGCCGTGGATGTGCCGGCCTCCAATTCTACCGTTAGAGTGAATGTGAAGAGCCCAAGGTCAGGCCGTGCGGAGCGAGGGAACCGCAACTGAGAGAGACGAGAGACAGGCAGCAACCGAGGGAGCACAGACTGTACGCATCATCAGTCTCTGCTGGTTCATCTAAGTGTATGGCACACATCGCTACTTCCTGTTCCTACACACTACACCCCCTTCTTTCTTCTTTGTACTTCACCGTTTCCATCTTACTCTTTCTGACTCATGCGCCGTGCAAAATGCACACAGAAATTTCTTTACTAGCCCATCCAGTGTTCGTGTCGTTGATTGGAGAGGAATATGTTCCCTTAAAGGGAAGGTTTTAAAGCCTCCAAACAATCGCCTGTGGGCTTCCATATTATTAGTGTGAAGAGACACACACAGGTGTCACACGTCCAAATGTACACAGTGAGAAAAACATGACAAATAAGAACAAAGAGTAATGGGAAGGTATGGAGGGGGGAAAAGAGCAGTCAAAGGAGAGAGAGAGAGAGAGAGAGAGAGAGAGAGAAGTGGGAGGGAGGGAGACAGAGAGAGGGAGGGACGGAGTGAGAGAGGAGGGAGGGAGGGAGAGGTATAGTCGAGAGGGAGGGGCGGAGGCAGCACTAACAGTGTGCTGACAGCATGTAGAGCAGTCACCAGATATCTTTAATCAGTGAAATGTATTCTCCCCCCACCACCCACCACCACCACTACCACCACCACCACCTCCCTCCCTCCCTTCCTCCCTCTTCACCCGCACCGCCCGGGGATTGTACTGCCGGTCAGACCTGCTGGGCCGACACAAATGAATCTTGGCGGAGGTGTGGACAAAGGCGGGCGTAAGGTTATGGCGTGTAGATGATTGGAGAACAGCCACTTTCTAAGGGAGCTGCCACGTCCCACAGAGAGGGTGTCACAGCCAGATGATGCAGACAGCGTTCTACTCCTCCCCCACCCACCCACCCACCCACCCACCCACACACACACACACACACACACACACACCAGCCCAACAATGGCGCAGGCGTAGCCGCCGAAGAAGCATGGGCCGAATGCACGGGAGCAAGTTTGTTATGAGCAATCAAGCCCAGTGCATGGGAAAACCCGCCGTCAAACAGTCATCTGTGCATCTCATGCATTGACACACACACAACACACACACACACACACACACACACACACACACACACACACAGATAGAAACACATTAACATTATTATAGTCATATTGAATGCTCTGCGCTCGCACGTACTTAAGACTCTCTATGATAATAATTAATTTACCAATACAAATGGTGAATACAGTAGTTACAAAATGACCACATGATTAAAAGTGATGTAATACTAAAGTAACATGTCAACATGCCAATAGTATTATTTACCATCCCCATTCTCGAAGTGTTTTTTTTTTCAGTTATTCCAGCACAAACAACTGCAACAATTCCCAGGCCCTTCCTGGTAAATAATGTATTATATTCCAATTTTTACAACATGTCTATTATTCCCAAGCAAGGACAGGAAAGGGTACTTATTTATTACAATTTCTCCTTTTTAAAAAAGACCCAATTTTTTTTTGACATTATATTTTTTGAGCAGTTTGTTTTCTAAACAAAACAAACACTCAATCTTTCTTTTGACCTTGCCTCACTGACATTCTTTGATACATCTTAAAAAAAATTAATGATATTTTGTGCCCATGCAACATATTGTTCTGTCCTTGGTTTGACCAATAATAAATCTGTTTCAGACCAAGGCAACTTGGATGCCGGTGACTTACTTATAAACTATTTTCTTGCCCTGTATTTAAGACAATTTAAATGTGTTTAATTTGTTTAACTCCATTATTATAGCCTGCATCCTATAGACCTGTAGACTACAGCTATGGTTAGTATAGGCTTGCTCTGTCCCCACTTCCTTAGCCAATCAGAATGCAGTGGGAGTGGACAGAGTGCTCTTGTGGGTGTGGCTTGAGTTGTGCCTGATGACCCGAGCCCTTGTGAGACAACCTCCTCCCACAACTGTCTCAAACTGGACCGCATTCTCTGCTTCAATGTGCTGCTTTTTCTACACGTATTTGATTGATACAAATGTGTAATATGAATACATAAATATTGAATGCTAAACTATAAAGACAATAAAACAGCCATGATGTACAAGCAGGAGGAGGGAAATTAGCTGAATGTTGTTGAAAAGTCTAAATAAAAGGCAGGCAACTAGGGTGGATTAGTGAAACACAAGCAGTGGGAAAAGTGGAGTGTGTGTGTGTGTGATGTGTTAGTGTGTGGGGTGCTTTGCAGGTGCTAAGATGCTAGTCAGAGTCACTCAAAACTATTATACGAGAAGTTTGAAGAGGTGCCTGTGATATTAGAGGAATTAAACGTATTCTTGTGTGAGGGTCGGACGGAAGGTATTATTGTCAAAAAATCGTTAAAAAACGTTATCCACCCGAGGTTATAAACCTGGGAGGAAAACCTAAAGAGTGTCACTTTGAGTTGGTGGTACACTGGAAGGACGCTAGCAGAGGTGATGGAGAGGTGGAGAGATCACAACCAAATAAATGTAGGAGAGAGCAGGATGAATGTGCTCTGATTACTAACACTTGTAAGGCGTAATTACTAACCAATACATTTGGTTGCTAAGCATGGATTTGTTTTAGAAACATGTCTCTTTCAATAGCCTATGTAAAAACACAACTTAATTAATGAATGTGTTTAAACTACATTGGCACTTCCATTGCATTTCTTTTTTTTCATAAAAAGTAACCAATGACCTTACATAAAATAAAAATGAGATGCAAATATGTTAAAGCTAATTATAGATATATACTGTTTGTGCCCAATACATTTTTTGTAACTCATTTTTATTCTATTAAATTGTTCTATTATTATAACAATTTAGACAAATTAGGAATATTCTTTGAAATTAGTTTTACAGCCTTTGAACACATAACTTTACACACACATTAAACATGCAAATGCAGTATATATGTATTATATTTTCAAGTTAAGTCAGAAATGAATAAACTGTCTTCCATTTTTACTTTATTGAAATAGACTGAAACTAAGTAAGATTTTAAATCGAGTTATTTTTTATTATTATTATTTGACAGCTGGATATTGTTAATTAAGATTGAATCACTAATAATGACGAGTTCTCATTAACACCAATAACATTAAACCAGTAACTATTTGTTCTTGAACATTTACATATTTGTATTGTTTTTACTATTTTGTAAATGCATAAACTTTTCATTGTGGCTCACATTATTTTACAAATTAAAATGGCAATGACATTTTTAGCATTGGTTGTAATTTTTCCATAACAGCAGGTGGTTGTTTTCATCAATACATTTTAGGAACAAATTTACTTGAGAAATGTTTATCAGATTTGTTTTTAACCACATTTATTATTGTGCTTTCATGAGGCATGTCTAGGAATCTAAATTATTCTAGAGGGCAAAGTAGAACAAATTACTTTTTTTTTGTTTTTATATGGTAACTTTGAAATTCTGTTGAATTCTGTGTTGTGGTGTCAAAAGCCACCCATTCATCACAGCATAGTTTTATTTCCATTGTCGCCCACAAACGGGAACACATCATTTTGTGGAACATTGGTGCCCCCTAGTGTTAATTACATGGCGTAATGATTCAATCAACATTGATAAATCAAAGTTGTGTCCAATCGATTGTTGGCAGGAGAGGCACATTCAGTGTAGTTTAGTATATGCATCAAATTATATTCACTTATGTATTATTTTACTTTTATACTACATTTCAAGGTTCTAATGAACCAATACCTTGAGGTACTTTGTTCATTTCCTTAACAAAGTAGTATTTAAACGTAAATTAATTGAGAGATAGAGAGATAGATAGATAGATAGATAGATAGATAGATAGATAGATAGATAGATAGATAGATAGATAGATAGATAGATAGATAGATAGATGGATAGATGGATAGATGGATATATAGATATAGACAGAAATATATATTACCCACATCAGGTTTTGTGACAACAACAGCAAAGTTACTTTCCTCAGTTTAGACTCTAGACTCTCACAGTCTAGAGTTCAGAGTCCTAGAGCACATTTTACCTTGATTCTTCTCTTTAGTCCACCCCTTGTACACACTCATGTCTTCTGCCCACTTAAATATGTACAATATCACGCAAACACACACACACAAACACACACACACACACACACACACACACACACACACACACACACACACATACACATACACATACACACACACACACACACACACACACACACACACACACACACACACACACACACACACACACACACACACACACACACAGCGTTTATTCCTCCTCACATCTACTGCCTGTGTGGGACCGCATCATGAACTTCTACCCCCGGACCAGTCTCTCTCATCTTGGAGCTTTGGAAATTAAGTTATTCTCATCTGGCAACCCTCCTCTCCCTGCAATCCCCTTGATCACAAAGAAGCCGTCAAACCCAAGATATGAAGACACCCCACAACAACAACCTCCCCCCCCCACCCCCATAAGCATGCCATGTTTCTTATGCAAATGTCCAAAAGAAGCACTTACAA
Organism: Lota lota; assembly: GCA_026745465.1. NCBI lineage: Eukaryota > Metazoa > Chordata > Actinopteri > Gadiformes > Lotidae > Lota > Lota lota. The sequence goes on along the minus strand of JACYXH010000479.1, from coordinate 14,553,423 downwards.
GAGCGCTTTAAAAAGTATGGAGACCCCTTCAATGCAGCTGGGTATTATAAGGCTTACTTGCTAATTTCTATGGGTCAGCTGTGGAGGAATAGACCTGTCAATCATTTTCACATGTAGCAGAATTTCTCTCTGTCTACAAACAGGGATACTTTGCTGTTGCTATGGAGACTAATCCGATGCGGCAAAGCCCCCCCCCCCCCCCCCCCCCCAACACACATTCACACTCTCTCACACACACACACACACACACACACACACACACACACTGAGCCCAACCAAATTGTATGTAGTGATGCTAGCAGGCAGTTTTTTAAACTACCTGATCACACATTTAACTGGAGGCTGGCAGAAGCTTTCTGTCGCTATGAGGACTATGTTTGATTCCCAAATACCGCAAACACAGTACTACGAACACTTATAAGTATTAAACTTTTTCTACATCTGTTGAAATGGAATATATTTTTATCCAAGTCAGACAATTGAACAAAAGGGGCTTTTCACCTATGTACAAATTGGTTTTTAATCTAATACTACCACCATTTACAAAATATTTGTGTCCAGTAAAATGCAACATCTTACAAAAGAATATTGCGAAAAGGTATTGCAATTTTATTAGTGCAACCAATTACTTGAATCCCATATTTACCAAAACCCTATGGATAAAAACACAACTATATCTATAACACACAGGCTTATATCTCAAATATTTCATTGAATTTAAAAAACTCATAAGATGTCAGCCGGACAATTAAAAAAAAGAAAAAGGACAGTGCAGACACAGGTAAACCACAGCAAGTCTACAGAAACACTTTCTAGTGGTCTTTTTAAAATGCACCGCATAGATCCTATACCTTCTCCCTGCAAATCAAATATTCATGCACTACCTTGTTGTCTCTAGTCCTGGGGGTAGTGCGGGAATTACATATGCCTCACACGCATCGTCATGAATCATATATCACTGTGTACCTACACACACACACACACACACACACACGGCAAGCATTATCGAGTCTGCAGCCACATACGCACACACACACACACACACACACACAGCTTAATAAGAACACACAATGAGTTGCAGACAAAGATGCGTAATTCACATGAGAAAACGCAACACTGCCCCACTTCGGTTGTATTTACAGAGTGAACAGACAGGGATTACAGATGATCGCTGAGTGCGGCCCGGCAAAGCGAGGGAGCTAGAGAGAGACAGAGAGAGACAGAGAGAGATCTCTGTACCCCTTACCTCGTGTTTGAGCCTCACAGAGAGGCGCTTGAAGGGAGAACCAACAGGAAAACGAGAGGAAGAAGGCGTAAGCTGAGGAAGGTGGGAGACATCCCAGACCCTCAGGTGCGATAACCTTTATTCCTGTGTGTGTGTGTGTGTGTGGGGGGGGGGGGGGGGGGGTTCTACAGCCGCCCTCCCCCATCAATTTAGCGGCGAAATTGATGTGTATCATTAATTATGTCAGTAATATCATAAATCATCACTGAGTGCACTAATTAATTATTTTCTACTGGTCCGAGGAACATGACAGAGTAGAGATAAATAAGGTGGTGGTGTGAGGGGTGGTGGCGAGGGTGGCGGAGGGGCTCAGAAATTTAGGGGGTTGGACAGAGAGGACCCCCACACACACATACACACACTCCCCGAGATAAAGAGGAAGGGGATAAGGGAAGGGGAGGAGAAGGGACACGGGAGGGCTTTTTGTCCATCAGAAACCAGGGGTGTGTTTGGGAGGTGAGGGGGGGGGGGGAGGGTGAGGTTACTCTCACGCTCTATTTACTGGACCACTGGGATGTGACTGGAAGGCGACAGCACCCCCTCCCCTCATCCCTCCTCCTCTTCCTCTTCCCACTTACGTCTCTCCCTCATGGAGCGCCGGCAATTAGGCTCCGGGACGAGACCAAGACTTCCTGGAACAGATGCCGGAGTACCCCGAGATCGACGACCTCACCGTCTGCCTGGGAGGTCAGCCTCAGAGGTCAGCCAGGGAGGTCGTGTGTGTGTGTGTGTGTGTGTGTGTGTGTGTGTGTGTGTGTGTGTGTGTGTGTGTGTGTGTGTGTGTGTGTGTGTGTGTGTGTGTGTGTGTGTGTGTGTGTGTGTGTGTGTGTGTGGCGAAAGGTATGGCTACGACTCTGACTGCAGTAAACATCCCCGCCATGGGCCAGGGTAGAATAGGTCAGCAGGCATCGCAGGTCTGCCTACGAGGCTAGTGAAGCTTGTCTGAAGAGCCCAATGCATTGCATTGTATTGTTAATGTCTCGACTTGTTCATTTGTTTTTCTGAATGTCGCTGTTCTATGGCTGGAGTTTGACCACATTGGCAATACAAAGATCTTCCAAGGTTTTTGTTTTGTTTGTATATTGCTTTTTGTTGTAAAACTGCAATTTATTAACTGTAGTGTATTTACTATATTTAGTTCAGTCCTGTTTTGAAAACAATTATTTAGAAGCACCAAAAAAAGCAATGAAAATTTGCCACTTGATTTCTCATTTACACATACAATAAAGAAATCATTATTCAAATAGTTTTTACTAAAAGTACACTGGCTTCTTTGTTTTATTGTATTTAATTAATTAGCCAGTTATAATAAAAAGCATAGTGTCAGTTGATTAAAAGCACAACAGAAGAATATGAAGGTCTCTATTTAATAAAAAATCGGAACTTGTGTTAAGTCTGCAGAATGTATTACAATTGTTCACTTTTAATACATTTTCAAAAAACATTTAATTAATTATATTAATTACAATTTGTTTTGAATATGAATTTATTGCAAAGATGTCGCAATTGCTCTTTTTACCGACGATACAGTTGCAGTGTTGGTATTAAAACTCAAAAATTCAATATCAAAATCACAGGGGCATTGCAAAATAATGAGAAAGCCCTTATTGTTTTTTGTTTTTTTTCGTCTACGATTCAGTTCTTGTATATGTCTATAGTTTACTGTGTCTACTGGAGTACAAGGGGAGAAGTGGACAGGAGGGAGAGGATGGGGGGGCGATAACCACAGGCCTCTATAGCCTTTAGCTGGGTCTCTCTCTCTCTCTCTCTCTCTCTCTCTCTCTCTCTCTCTCTCTCTCTCTCTCTCTCTCTCTCTCTCTCTCTCTCTCTCTCTCTCTCTCTCTCTCTCTCTCTCTCTCTCTCTCTCTCTCTCTCTCTCTCTCTCTCTCTCTCTCTCTCTCTCTCTCTCTCTCTCTCTCTCTCTCTCTCTCTCTCTCTCTCTCTCTCTCTCTCGCCCAGTATCGATCCAGGAAGCTGGGAGGAGAGCATGTGGGGGTAAAAAGTAAACACAGCTCCAGATCACAAAACACTGATCACCCTGGAGACCTTTACCTGTGACACACACACACACACACACACACACACACACACACACACACACACACACACACACACACACACACACACACACACACATTGAACCCACAGTTTATTAGTGTGTGTTTGTGTGTGAGGGTGCCCACGTGTGTGTGTGTGTGTGTGTGTGTGTGTGTGTGTGTGTGTGTGTGTGTGTGTGTGTGTGTGTGGAGCCAATCTGGGGTGCTGTATCAGTAGCTGTGTGTGAGAGAGGGGAGGGAACACATCGGTCCCAGCCAGTGCGTCATATCAAGTGCGCGCAGCACAGAGTTTAATCAATACCGAGCCTCTTTTGTTTTGTGGCCGCCGCCGAGAAGAGGAGCGGCCATTCAACGCGGAAAGGTTAATGCCGGGGGTCAAGTGATTTCACACCCACGCCCAGATCCTCCGTGTCGCCGCGGCGACCACGCCTCCATCCGCCATGGCACAAGCATCCTGATTTATGGCGTGATGAAGGTGAGGGGGAAATGGAGAGAGGGAAAAAGAGCAGGAAAGAGAGAGGCAAAGAGAGAGAAAGAGATAGAGCAAGGGGGGGAGGGGCAGTTGGAATATTATCATAATGTCCAATGATAATATCCAAATCCAAACGAATGGAGAGATGGAGGCAGAATGCAAGAGATTAGAGAAAAAAGGAGTCAGAGAAAGATATCCCAAAAAGGAAGAAAACGAGAGACAGAGAGAGACAGAGACAGAGAGAGAGAGCGGGCGAGAGACAGACAGAGAACACCCCCCCCCCCCCCCCCCCCCCCCCCCCCCCCCCCACCACACACACACACCCATGTGGGTGTTTTCTTTCCCCCGTCTTTTCTTTTTCCTTCTCCATGACACGGTCCTTTTGTTTCAACCAACTGGCTCTACATGCGGACAGAATGGTAATCTTTATTGCAAATAATGGCGGTTAATTTGCACAACCGCGACTGAAAGGGCGAATGATCATCAGCACAATGCCGAGCGAGCCGTGCAGGACTGGAATATCAATAAAGCTGACGGCGAAAGTTTGCGAGAACTGTTTTCCTTGGCAATTAGCAAATCAAGCGGCGCGTTGGTTTTTCGGCCGTTTACCTCTTTATTACGCGGCGAGGAGTGAAAACGCTTAACTGTCCCCCGTTTACCCCGTTTTTAGCGTCTGTATTAATCCGTCTAATGGGGGGATGCGGTGCTACCGACCAGAGGGAAAGGAAGGAGGGCAGACAAGAGGAATTATATGAGAACTTATCTGGCGAGGGTCATTATTTAAACCCTCACTATTCCAAACACGCCAGCCCTCCAATGAGAAGGACGATATATAATCTTTCCAAAGAAAAACCCTCCCCTGCAAATTCTCCGGGATACAAGCCATCATTATCAGTGGGAGGAGACAGACAGCAATTAATAACGTAGTCACCCGTCTCTCGCAGGGCATCCGTCTTGTTTTTCATTAGGTCTATAGCAGTATGCAAGCATGCATGCGCCAGTGTGTGTATACACGCGCCTGTGTGTGTATGAGGGTAGTATGTTTGTGTGCATTTGCGTGTGTGTGTACAGGTTGTGTGTGTGTGCACGTGTGCATGTTGTGTGGGTGTGTGTTTGCATACAAAAGTATTTGTTAAGCACTCTCTTCTCAGTGTTATG
>JACYXH010000479.1:14468451-14543451 GCA_026745465.1 Lota lota | reverse complement strand
CATTTGGAAAAATATTACGCAACAATACCTTAGTAGTAGAACTATATAATATATATGCTAAAATACAACAATGCAAACAATAGTAGATGTTGACTTATTAACTTATTATATATTTAATATTTTATTGTATTTTTCATTTGCAAGCACAGCACTTCACTGTTCTTTATTTATATAAACAGACTTAATCAAACACGATAATTGGTGACAATCAGGATTTTTTTGTATTGCACACAAATATTTGCATGCAGCACCAGTATTGATATAAAAAGTTAAATGGATGAATCAAAATTAAAAAGAAATTCCTCCAAAAACAACTATTTGGCATTCGTGTGTGTGCCTCTGCAAGACTATGCAATGAAACAAATAGTTAAAAAGAGTACAAACAGCTGTTCTGTCTGGCAATAGCCGGGTTCAAGTGGAGCGATGTGCCCCTAAACGGCTAATAAACGGCCCAAAATGAGCCCGGAATTAAATTTATACACTTGATTGCACTGCTGTCATGTCCACTACAGTCTTATCGAACACCTGGGATCTATTTCCTAATAGAGAGAGAGAGAGAGAGAGAGAGAGAGAGAGAGAGAGAGAGAGAGAGAGAGAGAGAAAGAGTGAGAGCAAGAGAGATGAACAAAGCACTGTTTTTCCTACTCCGTACTGATGGATTCACAGGGTTTATGTTATGCTCTTCCACTCTTTATTAATATCTTTTGGCAGTAGATTCCTTTGACTTAGGCATTGCTTGAGATTCAAAAAGAGAATAGAAAAGAAAACAAAAACTGGAAAATGGATAAACTTTGTTTTCATTAAATGTAATTAAAATACTCTTCATTTGTAGTAAGTTAGCAGTATATCCGTCTGAAAAGTGTTTTGTGACCGTGCATTCAATCCAGTTTACTTATATAATAATAAACAGAATGAATAACCAAATAAAGAACTGCATCACTGCCAGCTTAAATCTCTCAGAACAAATTTTCCAGTGTTTTGAACAAATGTGCATGCTAATCAATAAGGTGCATGGATGTGTTATCCACAGTCCATCTCATACATCCATCTGCATGCATGATCTCGTCTGCCAATACACAATAATGAATAATATTTCAAATATAATTAAATAACAAATTGTCTTATGACACCACAGAGTGCTGACAATGCAATACAACTCTGCTGCCTTCCATCACCCACCCTCCATCCACCATTTCATAATCTAAAAAGGTGTTGGTGAAGTGAATTAAAATCGATATCAAACTACTGTATCTGTTACATGTATATGCAAAATGTGGCGATGCGATGATCTCTCTCCTTCAGGTATTTCAGGCATTCAACTTTAAATTATTTAACACATTTTCCAATTCTCTATTCACTAAAGTCAATTCACAGCTGTTCCATTTTTACAAGTTAAAAATAACATAAAACATAATAAAGAAAATGACGCCATCCCAGGAAAAAAGGACTTCCAAATAGTAGACATTATATTAACCCATAAAACACACAAAGCTAACTTGATCCTGAAAAAAGAATTCACAGGTCAGCAGTAGTCTAGATTTAATGGGTTCAATTAGTGAAAACTTCGACTATGTATAATGACACAATGTGGGGGAAAATAGACGCCATTTTTCCCTCAGTAGAGCCGTCGAGTCCAGCACATCAAAGGTGCCACAGTGTTTTGCTTTTCCAACACCTAAAATGTCCTGACGGGCTTTAGCTTTCCCTCTTCAGTGTCACTGCTCAAAGGTCAAAAGCCGAAAGAGCCCGATTATACAAACAAAAACAAGAAATAATACAAATCAAACTTACTGAGACACGATAAATGAAACTGATATGGTCACATACAGCAAATAACGTAGATTTACCCATCATTTGGTTTCCAGACGATGTCCTAATTACATTAGGCATTTTTCAGAGTGCAGGTTTAATAGGAGAAGTCACGTTTCAGGGACTCTGGACTCATAACCTTTCTCTGACCACTGCTAAGCCACATAAAGTATGTGGCAGGAGGCCAACAATAATTTACCTAACCCTTTTTTAATTGTAAGAGGGTCACTCCCAATGCCCAGTAGAACGCATTATCCACTGAACTGCATCTGACAAGGGCACATTCCCAGTGGGAAGAGGCACCTTGCAGGCAGGCCAGAAAGACCAAAATTTTTTTTTAAATGGAGGAATTAAAAAGCCATGTTTAAAGTAATTGCTGAGGTCAACTTGGTGCTGGATCTTTAAAGGATATTTTAAAACATAATATTTATTTTACTCTGTTGTTGATTTATATTAGAAGGTTACACCTAATAATACGTTTTGGTGTTTTTTTTCTATTGTGGTGACTGAATAGGGCCTTTAAGTGCAAGGCACAGAATCATAAATTAAACTAGAGTCAACTCAGTTATTTAATAATGTTGTTAGCATGTCAAGCAATTATATGGCAATGTCGTTTTTTTCTCGTTACCTGGTTCAATGATTGACTAACGGCATTTGTAACCTTTTGCAAATTATGAGAGGGTTCCCAAACGAATCAACAATGGCTTCAATATGTGTGACAAAAAAAATTCAAATACAAAATCAACGCTACAATTCTACTAAGTAATATATCATACACTATGTGAGAATGTGAAGTGGAGAGAGTAAACACATGCTTCCCTGCTCCTTAAATCGTCCATTCCGTGATGGCTGACTAACAATCATCATTATTGCTTAAATAGTTACCTGTGAGGACGGCCATAAATCTTGTTAAAATAACCAAAACCATCTCTTGCGCATTTTACCCACAAGAAGGCAACCTGTCTGTGAGCACAGACCATCTGTACGTAGTTAAAGCCATACACACACAGATGGCAGCCAAACACTCCCAAAGTTGCTCCGTCCGCACGTCTAACCTTACAAAGCAAACTAATTAACAGTAAAACGCCATGAGAAGGAAGGAGCCATTTGAAAGCGTTCACAGTGACTCTAATGAGCAGGGAAGGAGAAGGAAGAGAGAATGAAGAGAAAAGGAGAGAGAGAGAGAGAGAGAGAGAGAGAGAGAGAGAGAGAGAGAGAGAGAGAGAGAGAGAGAGAGAGAGAGAGAGAGAGAGAGAGAGAGAGAGGGTCATCTGTGTAGTAATGCAAGAGGGATGGGGTCTACTACTGAGGCTCTAGTTTTATTGCCCTTTTTAAGGTGCCCATTAAACGAAGGCCACGTATCGGCGAGGCTCTGTCCCAGAACACGGGACTCAAACAGCGTGGCACGGGGCACAGGCCATGGTGGGAGTGATGGTTGAGTTTAGAAGAGAGGGACAGGATCTCTGTAAGCTTAATTTGTGCAAATAGATTGAAGGTTCATGGTTTGCTTTTATTTAACATTACATTTTTGTGCTTAGAGTGGAAATTAACAAAAAATAATAATCGTTGACTAAATTAAAACAAATGCACAATGTTTGATTTGAAACATTTTATAAGTAAACAGACAACGCAATAACCAAAATCAAACCAAATCAATTTCATTAGGATATTAAACAGCCAACATGGGACTCGCATGTATGTGTGTTCTGTGCGTGTGTGAGTTTGTAGCTTGTTTGTTTGTTTTGTTGGTATTTTCATAATAATGTGAATATCTTTACACTTTCAGTGCCCTCCCATTCTGATGGAATTCATTTAGTGGAAAAGGAGGACAACTCCTTGGAAAGTTAATTAGTAGGAAACAAGCCGAGGAAAAGGCAGGAAACGAGAAATGACCCAGCTGCCAAAAGTAATAACATTTTCATTATTTATTTCATTATTCATTTATGGATGTGTTCAGACAGAATTAATAATAGAAATCCCTGGGAGAAAATAGTTGTGCTGGAACCCTATTACGAACAGGCCAAGTCCAGTGGCACAGTTAGTTAACATGCACAAATGTACTGCCCCCCAACAAATAACTATCAAGTAGAGTGCTGGACTATTTGGTGCTCAGAAACCTCTTTCTTTGTAATATTTGCCTTACATGTAATTATTTCAGTCACGGTTAAGGTTGTTTGTAAACTAGAACTCTACCTGCTATATATCTTCACACATTAAAACAGCTTAATTTAAAGAAAAAAAAGAACATGGTCAAAGCAATTATGAGGATGTAATCACAATATTCACCTCACTTTTAATGTGTTTTTTTTTGGTTTGACTTTTTTCGTAATATTGCAAACTGTCCATTTTAATTATTGGGAAACCTGTAATGAGATCCAACAATTAATTACCCACTGATTGGCCATGGTTGGGATTTGCACTGTTCTATTTCTTCCAAATGTTCTTCATTTTGGTCCAAACTTTACTCTGCATGATATTCCCTAGTCTGGCCTAGGTCTGCTTATTTGCTCACTGTTTACAGCAACACTTCCAGGCCAACTGAGTTCTGATTTTCCCCCCGATGTGATTCCAAACACACTCTTCAAGCACACTGCGCCATGAGAAAATGAGGCCACAAAAAAAGCGTAACGGCAGATTACTCAAGGCTGGCCAAGGATCCCCGGTACAAAAAAAAGAAAAAAAGATTTTATTTCCACTTCCAACTGCGCCATCTCAGATAAAAGTGTGTCAGAGGAAAAATGGGATGACTGGTTATTCTCTTGGCATATTATTATTTTTACTGATCATGTGTTTCCCTCACCAGCATCCCGACCTCAAAACCGCCCAGTTCAGGCTTCATACCGCACTAGGAGAAATAAAAGATTGAGAGCGGATGGCGAGGGAGTGTGAGTTTCCCATTGGATCTTTACAACTATCTATGGGTCATGATCACGGTGTGTGTGTGTGTGTGTGTGTGTGTGTGTGTGTGTGTGTGTGTGTGTGTGTGTGTGTGTGTGTGTGTGTGTCGACGGGGCACTATGCCATTATGAGGGTGCGTTGAAGAAAAAAACATTATAAAAATAAATAAATAACTAGCAGGGAGCCTTGGCCACATGTCAGTTGAGCAGTTTTTTACATTAACCATACGTAAGGTGTTCCTTCCTCTCGCAAAGCAGCGGGGCCACGGCCATGTGTGAATAATCACGCCGGGGTCCTTGGAGTTGCCCCCACCGCCAAGTGCAAGGGCAGACCAACTAGGGGGAGAGAGAGGCATGGGATGAAGAGAGGGGGGCTCCGTGGGGCCGGGCCCATCGTAAACGCTAACACGTTGGAGGATTTGCATGTGATCACAAGCTTGGCTCATTAGCCGCTAATTGGCAAAGCTCTCTCTCTCTTTCCGCCGCTCTTGCGCGTCTTTGTTCTGCGTTATGTTTGTTTTGTTCGCATGCAGGGTGGGGGAGATGGACATACAAGGAGAGAGAGAGAGAGAGAGAGAGAGAGAGAGAGAGAGAGAGAGAGAGAGAGAGAGAGAGAGAGAGAGAGAGAGAGAGAGAGAGAGACAGAGACAGAGACAGAGACAGAGACAGAGACAGAGAGAAAGAGAAAGAGTGAGAGCAAGAGAGATGAACAAAGCACTGTTTTTCCTACTCCGTACTGATGGATTCACAGGGTTTATGTTATGCTCTTCCACTCTTTATTAATATTTTTTGTAGAGAGAGAGAGAGAGAGAGAGAGAGAGAGAGAGAGAGAGAGAGAGAGAGAGAGAGAGAGAGAGAGAGAGAGAGAGAGAGAGAGAGAGAACTGTGCTATGCATTCGATTCTACATTTTTCAAATATAGGGGTCTAAGCCCTGGAACGCAACGAGGGATCAAATTTGAGCACTCAACCTGCTTGAGCAAATTAGCAGTGAGATCAGGGGGGGATAGTGCAAAAGAGAGAGAGAGAGAGCGAATGTGCGAGAGAGAGCGAGAGCGAGCAAGCAAGAGAGAGCGAGAGCGAGCAAGAGAGAGAAAAAAGGGCCTCTTCTCTTTCCATCTTCTCCCTTCATTCACTACTCCCAGCTGGGAAATGGTAGGAAAACATCAACACAGCTAAATGGCAAATTATTACCAAAGCTCCCCCAGCGCTGGACCAGAAGTAGACATATTGGAGTTGTCATGCAGGGGGATGGCCAATACTTCCCTATGATTGTTCTCACTATTGGACTGTTTGATAAACATTAAACAAGACAATAAAATGCAGAGGTAAAGGTAAATGTGCCTGCAGCAAAGGAGATTGGGGGTTGTAGGGTGGGGGCTAAAGGACGGAAGAAAGAAAATAGGTCTCAAATGGCTGGTGAATACATACTTGGCAGCCCCTCCATTGCGTGAACCCTTCCCAGAAGGCCTCAGGGCAGCAGCCATTTCATGATTGTTGATTTCAAAAGGGCTGGGCCGGGGGTGCACCTTCAGGATTTCTGCTGTCATTGACACTTTCTGTTTCCGTCTGTGTCTCTCTCACTTTCCCTCTCTCTTTCCCCAACAGGACCCTGAATGCCAATAAAGGCCTGGTGGATGGTGGGTTAATTGTCTCTTCCTGTTAGTTTAGGATTGTATTTGTTTTTAAAAGATATACGATTTCAGGACCAATTAATTTGGGAAAGGCTGTGTCCTAGCAATCTAGTTGGAAGCAAACAACTAAAAAGTAGTGACATTACCATATGTATGTCCATGTTTTTGGTAGGACTATTTTTAATCGCAACCTATAAGTCAAAATGTGGTTTTCTTTGAGTATCCCAATGCCACCGGCATTGACACTGCAGACGGACATGCAGACAGACAGACAAGACAATGGAACAGGGAGAACTCGGACTGAATTTGTATAAATGAATAAGAGTGATGAAGAGAATAAAGAGTATGAATTAGGATTAAACATCGGTCTCATCTGCTGCTCAACACACTGATACAAGAGGTAACCAAGATTGTAACTCTTGCAGAAAACAAGTTCCTCAAATTTCATGAGAATGGATGATCTTATGAACCTGTTCCTTTTCTTTCTGCATGTCCCGCCATCTCCTTTCCCAACCAAATATATAATCATATGAACACACATCAGATCAGAACCCCTGCCAGAAAAAAATGAAGAACAACCATTCCTGACCAACCAATGCCTAACGGTTGCCTTGCTTTGGTCGGACAGCTTCACTGGAAATCAGACAAGTGGAGAGTGTGACCCCAAAAGAGAACAAAAAGAGTAGAGTTAGGGCCCTCAAATAGACTGCACCTGAGTATCTTAACCAGTATAAGGCATGTCAAGGGCTGGGGAATAAAGCCGTTCTGACACCGACCTCGGCAAGACCCCGGCAACTGAAACAGCCCTAACAAGGCATTAGCAACATGGCGTCTTAAGACACACAGCTGTGAAGGAGCGTGTTCCGGGGCACAAGGTGAGCCTGCAGGCAACGCGCTGGCGGCTGCAACTCTGGGGTCAGAAATTCAAAGCGGTAGAGGGCGAGAACATTTCAGTTATTCGTTGTTTTAAGGTACACGTGTGTGTGTGTTACGGGACTTTTTCCTTTTACAATACAAATTTTGCCATCGTAGTAATGAGTTCAGTTTGTCCTCTAAAACGTGATGTGGTTGCATGTGACCGTGTGTGTGTGTGTGTGTGTGTGTGTGTGTGTGTGTGTGTGCGCACGTATGGCGGTCGTCCCTGTGCTACTGTGGGCGTCTGGAGGAGAGAGAAGCCTCATCTGTTACCAGCGCGGCGAGGCCGGTGCGCCGCGTGAAGGAGAACGACAGGGTGTCACCGACGACGACAGTGATGGATGCCCTGAATTCCGTAGGCAACTTGGGCAATTGGACACATTAACAACAGGCACCTGCTTTCCCCCACCCCGTACAAATCTATTAAAAGATAACAGCAATGGCGGCTCCCGCGCTATTAGTAAATTATAGCCTCTGTCTGTGAGGTAAGTGTAGGCCTCCCTTCTCTGACCCACCCCCACCAACTCCCCTCTCTGATACACCACACACACACACACACACACACACCTTATTGGCAGTCTAATAATGCCACCTAGTGGCAAACGTCTATAAGAAATATAACTTTTTTATTACCAGTCTAGTTTCATTGAACATGTCTGAAACCCAAACTCATTGTAATTATATTGTTAATTACAATGAGAAAATGTTGTCCTATCTAAAAACATTATATTATTTAAATCAATATAAACACACTTTCCGTGCCATGTGTAGATAAAAGTTTTAAGAGTGTGTGTGTGTGGCCTTATATGTGTGAATGTGTGTGAGAGTGTGTGTGCGTGTGTAATAAGGGTTGTCCCATGGTCTTGGCACGGTAAAACCTCTCGTCGGGACAGTACAAGTCCCAATTGGACCACTGAGGAACAAAATGTGGGAACAAAAATGTATAATATATTTGCCGTACAAAATCAAAATCCTTCAGTGTTATTTGGTACAATGACAGACACGAGCTGTAGTATTGTGACACAAGGTTAACAAAAACATCACTTGCCAGTATGTGTCAAACCCCAAAAATGTTAACATTGAACTCTGGGGTTCAACAGATCATTGATAGAAGACATGTGATTCATATAAAACTGCAGTGCCCCACTCAAATACTCCAGCATTAATAGCCGATATAAATCCTGACCGTGGGGCTTGAAGACACCAAGCTCAAGAAAAAGAAAAAGATACGTTACATAAAGTCGTTTTGAGTATATACGTTTCCGTATGATCCCTCGGTGTGTGTGTGTGTGTGTGTGTGTGTGTGTGTGTGTGTGTGTGTGTGTGTGTGTGTGTGTGTGTGTGTGTGTGTGTGTGTGTGTGTGTGTGTGTGTGTGTGTGTGTGTGTGTGTGTGTGAGAGATAGTTGTGATGGCAAGGAATCTAAGGTGGACAAGAACCATAAATACCTTAACCCCAGGCAATTTGTCAGGATGTGTAAATGTCTCCAATTCCCCAACAGCATCGCAGTGAAATTTACAGTCACATGGGAAGTAACAATGCACAAAAGGACCACACTTTTAACACTCTCTCCTCTTCCTCAGACCACTATAACCTGCCTATAAATCTCCCTTTGTCCGTCCGTCCGTCCCCCGCCTCACAAAACCGTCTGCTGTTGTCAGATATCATGCTTTGACAAAGGCTTCCGCCATCATTGTCTTGACAGAAATATGATATGTGAAACTGCAATGTCACATCACTTAACATGATTTAGCCCAAGCTAGCCGGCACCATTTTAATCAATCAGACTTGTCACCCTTTTTTTCGCTGTAATGATGGCAGAGGTATAGGATCTCTATGTTAGGCTGATCTATAAGACTTATCTGGGCTACTGATTTATGACTTCTTGCAGCTAATGTACCGCCAGAGTCTCTTCCTTTTCCTGTGAGCAGGGCTTCCATCAAATTGGCAAATAAGAGGAACAGCCTTAGCCCTTTGGCAAAGAAACACATTTTTTGCCATTGATTTCGATTTTGAACGCTATACATCCCTTTACACAGCAACAGGACAGGCTCTGTTCACACCCCATTGCCCAGTATATTTATCTGTATCTCTCTATGAAATAAGCACAAACATCTCTGCCCAGAGATGTTTAAATGCTGCATACAACTATCAAAGAACCACCTTCTACCTTGTTCATGAAGTACAATACAATATAACTATTGTCCACATGGAGTTGTAAAATTGCCTTTTGCTTTCGCTTGGCACATAAATAAACACCAAGGGCCATTTAAAATATTACACAAATGTTAATCTTTGAATGTTTTGTTCATTTTTGAATAGCATATAGGTCCAAGAGAATTATACCTAGTCATCAGATACAAAGTTAGAGTTTAGCCACAAAACCTGACTAAACTCAATGGCCTACTTCGAGTACAACTATTTTATGTCATCGTACCTGTAGACACAATGGAGTGACTAGATCCACAAGCCAGCAGCTTCACTTTCCCCATGCAGCCCTGTGCAAACTGCCTTAGGTGGGCCTCCCCAATGCTGATGGCCCCTGGACGGCCATGCCCATTCTGGCCCAGCTCTCTGCTGCCCAAGCTCAACAGCTCTGTACCCAGCTGACACTGCCCTTCCTGAGGATGCAGAGAAGATGAGGTGGAGATGTTAGGCATGTTGGTTAAACAATTGGGAGACTTGCATAGGATCAAACTGACCGGACGAGTGGATTCATTTAGCTCAAGTGACACAATGAATGAAAAAGTATGACCGTTTTTATTACTAATTTACTAATTAATACTTTTTTTTTTTACTATCAGGTCATGTGTTTGTTTGTGGTATATGACTAATGTTTTTCATTTTTATAATGAACATTATGTTTACATATGTTTTCTACCTCGCTTATGAAAAAACTGCAGACCTGAAATATAGTGTGTACGCAGGTCACCAATAGTCTCCTCAGTTTAGTTTATATAGACTCTGCCCTCTGCACTTATTAGATCCTGACCCTGGCACCTATACACACAAACCGGCATCATTCCCACATATATGCACACTCTTACACAAACACTCCCCACAGCAATATTACCAGCACAATTCCATCCGACTGATATTGGATTTTTCTGAAAGAGTAAACCAATAGATAACCTATTACAAAACTATAAAGGGTCGATAGCTAATTTCTTTGCATTGATTACCACTTGGACATTTAACATGCACCCTGTGGCCACAATATGTGTTCAGCAGGCTTAGATCCCCATTGGCCCTCATGAGTATTAAAATTATTGATTGAGACAGAGGACTAAAAATGTCAAGCTGTTCATTAATCTTAATAAAGAGTGGACTTGACCAATGCACTTTTCCCCCAATGCAGAGATGCAGTCAGTAGCACACACACACACACACACACACACACACACACACACACACACACACACACACACACACACACACACACACACACACACACACACACACACACACACACACACACACACACACACACACACACACACAAGATGAATGGCCTTCTACAAGAGATGTGATTTAAGTATTTTCTATTAGTGGATGAATTACACATGAACAAGTGTTATATTAATGCTTAGTTTGGGCTCTTGTGCGGCTCAGAATAACTAAAGAAACTATTGACTGTTCAACAAAAAAAGCTTCCAATAACTGAAATTATTAAAGGCTGTAACATACAAATATTTTATTGATTCTAACTCTACTAGGTCAATGGAGTTGCTGTTTTAGTATATCACACCTTTATAACAGTACAATACTAAAGATTAAAATGGAAACAAAGTGTTTATCAGGACTGTATTCATTTAGCTGATATATATATCAGAAATCAAACCTGTTTTTAGAAACCATTTATTATGATTTGATGTATTTTGTGTTAGTACCCATGACGTTTGGGTCCATTCTAGAAGTCTTCTTGATCTTGGTTGTTGGCTATTGTTAAGAAAAACCTGCAATTTGTTTGAACCTATTTGAGTTTCTGACCAACAGATACTAAAATACAGTACACAAATGAAAGTAACCAAGGCAGCCCTCAGGCTAATTATACAGGGTGGAAAAATAAATCATTGGCTACGAAAAATATATATGTTTAAGTATAAATAGACTTATGAATGAGCGCGTGTGGAATTGCCATTATTAGTGCATAACTTTACAAGAGAAGAAAATTAAAGATAAACTGTACTATTAAACAGCTTTAACAACTGACCTGTGCTGGAGATGATGGATAGGCCTCTTCCATTATAGTGCTATCATGTTAATAAATATCTTGTTTGATGTGTGAAAGGTATGTCTCTGGTAGAACGTGTGTTTCTTCTCTGAACGTAGCACGGTTTGCCCGGGTTCCCATGACTCCCCACTCCCAACCATCTCCATACAGTGCAAGCATATTGCCACGGTAACCGCCTCCATAGTTACAGTACCGCCCATTTAAACCACTCAGACACAAACACATTAAATGTAACTTGTAACTTGTAAATTTTTTAATTTAAAGACATTGCAAAGCAGATTCTTAAGTCGGGAGTATGGGGGAGCATGCAGTGGTCACGTTTATTCATATTATATTATAAATAAAATATGATATGTATATTGATTATTAGACATACGTAGTAAGTAGACTTCGTTTTTCACTTTGGATTAGCTGTTTGAATTAGGATGTAGGGGATAAGGTGCAGCTATGCACGTCTGATGCAGCAAGAGGGTGGAGGCGATCCGGCTGAAGGAGTAGTGATATGAGAAGGGGGCAGCCAGCGGAGACGCCTGCCTGCGGTACGTGTTGCAAAGATAATTCAAGTTAAAGCAGTAAACAGAGACCAAACGTTGGTCAGAAAGGACTCTCCAGTCGCACCAGTAAACTGCAAAGATTACCTTGTTGGTACTACCCAGATGTACGACTGAGTGTGTGTGTGTGTGTGTGTGGTGGGGGGGGGGGGGGGGGGGGGGGGGAATAACACTTTCTCAGTGAATGGGAGCAGTAAACACATGAGCTGAGCCAGAACCGTCCCTAGAACTGTCCACCACTGCATACAAAGTCATACTGGTCCAATCTAAAGCTTCTCATAGGCCTACAGGTGGGTGATAAAATCGAAAACGCAATTTGTAAACATTGTTTTTCAAAAGTGTTATTTACACAAAGTGTATTATTATATTTCTACATTTTCATTTTTTTTATTCCACATTAGTTTCCACACACAACTAGGCACATTGGATGGAAAGTTGTTTTATTTTATTATTAAACTCCCATCATAAGCTTGAAAGAATATGTGGATCTTTTTTGTTTGTTTCTTTGTCCCTTTGGTTCTTCTACCTAAAAAATAATTAAATTCTTTTTTTTTATGCATTGGTAATGGTAATCACATCCGTAACATATCGATCCGCAGTTATTACCTTGCCCTACTAAAAAATAACTTCCGGGTCGTTTCAAGCATTGGTAAATATTTAACAGAAGATGGCAGTAGAGGTTTACTTTCGACTTGTAAAATATTGACAGCCATGTGGCAGCAACAATCTATGTCCACGGCAGTATGTGGGCCAGTAGTGCTAATGGCAGTCAGAGATCCCACTACCCACCCTTGGGTTCCCCGCTTATTATGGGCGTGGCGAATTCCCACGCCCAAATCAAACGGTATTTCCGCGTTTGAGAGTTCTTTGAGTAACGTGTTACTACGACAATGCCTTCAGTAAAGGATTTAACCTTGATTTGCGATGCTCTTAACGCAGAAAGGACGTTTTCCGAGGGAGATACTTTAACGGGCGCAGTGACGATGCATGTAGAAAAACAGACGAAAGTTGAATCCTTTTTCGTCAAACTAAAAGGCGATGCGAATGTCCACTGGTCCGAAAAGCATGGTGATACACATCACAGTTATAGTGCGCACACGAGGTACTTTAAACTTAAAGCTTTTTTGATTCCTGAAAACACTAAAGGTAAGTGAAACGACGGTCTGTCTATGGTTGTCAGATACATCAAAGCATCCGATACACCATGTTCCCTGGTGGTAGGAATGAGGCCACTTACTTTCCGAAGCTATAGTTAGCTCCCGATTCACAGCTCCCTTTGCAGCTATTGATGTGCGACCAGGAAACGAGTCGATTTTTCCGAACATCGTTTTTTAATGACAAACTGGTTACAACTGGTACTGTGACATATTTATTGATTAAAAAAAACATTGCATTTTTAATTTGTAATCTATTCTGTGCTATGCCATATCCCCCAGTATAGGATTCAGTCTGGCCCGAATGGGCCAGACTCGGAACCTATTTCAAAAATCGCTGTACGGCCTATTTCAGCCCAGCATTTCACGGATTAAATCACATTGGGCCACCCAAAACACGCCTGTCAGTTTAGAGTCTGGCCCAAAGTCGTTTTCATGGTCTAATAGACAGCTGAAAGGCAGCTCATTTTTCGCATTTAAATTTGAACTGTTCGGGGAAAAAACATTCGGGCCAGAGTGAATCCTATACTGGGTCACAAATTAAATTAATTGTTTTCGATCAGTAAACGTGACAGTGCCAGCGGTAACAAAGTATCACCAGTTTGTCATTACACACTTCGTTCGAAAAAAACAACTCGTTCCTGGTCGCACATCACAAGCTGCAAATAGGGAGCTACAGCTTCATCCATATTTACTATCCTGATCGTGTCTACCAAGTGTCACAAGATTATCATACATTGTGGGACTTTTGGCATTATTGATCGTACAGACGGGAAAATGATCGTACAAATACGATACTATTGTACATCTGGCAACGCTGTCTGAAACTAAGTTATCACAATTATCTCTAAGAAAGATCTAAATTGAACAATGGTATTTTCTTCAATAAGATATTGCCACACTCACTTGGGAAACGTTCCCTATGTCCTGTTCAAATAGTGTCACACAATGCAGTTGGCATTAACCTTCAGTCCAGCAGCATGTAAGCTCATTCTTGAGCTTACATGCTGCTGGACTTTCTATAAGCGCTCAAGTGCACTGGTATTTTAAAACCAAGTAAGACACTGGATGACCCATCATATGGGTGTGTGGGTAGTGGAACAGGACTCTTTCTTTTTTCATTATCTTATCATGCTAACTATATATTTAACACAATGACATTTCTCATACAGACACTGAAATCTCCAAGGGAATTCACACATATAAATTCAGCTTCAAAATTCCATCCGGGTAGGTAACTTAATTCTCAATCCCATCCTTATTACGGTAATGTAATACATCTAGCCTTACATTCCCAGACAAATTCGCAAATGCGTATTAGTCTGTAACCTCTCAGTTCATTTTCGATTTCCATGCGTTATCAACGGGCGCAGACCAAAAATGCCTCTGAACGCAATTCAGCGACAGAACATGTTACAATTGAGCAGGAGCCATCTTGGTTGTTTGCGACAACTACTAAACGGCACTCCCAGAGGGCGCACCTTTCCTCGGTCATTGTATTAAACCTGCGCCATATCAGATAAATGGTTTGGATTGGCATGAGCCAGGTCTGCTGGAAATCTGTCTGAACGGGAGGGGGACCAGATGCATATGCCAGAGCAAATAAAACATGAGCTCGCATATTTGTCTGGTTTCCAGGGTACAATACATCCTATATGTCACATCAGTTGAAACACACTAGCCAAGAGGCTTTTTTTCCACACATGGACAATTACAATTAATTGAGTTGCTCTGCTCTGTTTGCTTTTATAGGAGTATGCCCTCGACCTTCAAGGGGCCGTATGGTAAGATTGTCTACAAGCTGGAAGCCAAGCTTTCAAGGAGCTGGAAGTTGGATAGTTGTGTAGCACAGGAGATCAACTTTGCATCTAAAGGCATTTCAAACTTCAGCCACCTGATGGTATGTAACGCTAGCGTATTTGACCTGGCAACAGGTTGGGCGGCACGCTGGCAGTGGTTAGCACTATTGCCTCACAGCAAGAAGGTCCTTGGTCCATCCCCGGGGAGGGTGGGCACCTTTCTGTGTGGAGTTAGTATGTTCACCTCGTATTCACTTAGGTTTCCTCCGGGTGCTCCGGTTTCCTCCCACATCAAGAAAGACATCCATGTTAGGTTAATACTCCTGCCAGTGCCCTTGACCTAGGCACTAGGCAAAAGCCCTGGAGTTGGTCCCCGGGTGCTGCACTGTGTGGCTGCCCACTGCTCCTAGTGCTCCTATTGATGCTAGTGATGAGTTAAATGCAGAGTCCTCAATTTCCTTGGGATCAATCAAGTATTTAAAAATTAAAACAATAAAAAGTAACTGTTTGTGGAGGAGTAAAAAATGGCCAGAGGCTAGATATTTATGGACATATCCAATCTATATTTAATTTCTTCATTAGGTTTGTCACAAGGTCCATCTGGGAGTTGGAAATGTGGGTACATGTCCCATTCCTCTATGGACAAAGCCCTAAACAATTGGACAGCAAGCCATAATGTGCATTTAACTACAATTAAAAAGTAGTTCAAAAATAAGTTTAAATCAGTTTAAAACATTGAAGATATATTTGTATTCACATTTGGTAGAGCTGACTTACCTGAATAACTAATCTTTATTAAAAAAATTACATTGACAACTTAACTTACTTAAAGGGTGTTATAGAGAGAAATATGACCATTGTATGCATCCATTGTTCAAGATTGGGATATATTTGAATTATAATGGACACATACTAGCATCAGTAGTCATATGTTTGTCTCCACGGGAGGGAAACCAGACGCCATGTATCACGCCCACCTCTTTGTTAATTATGTTATAACAGTGACTGGTGCGTCTTCCTGTAGCTTATCAGTTGAGTCAACATTTGCAAACATTGTCCCTGCTCACCGTGTCGTTCGTTCTACTCTAGACCCGCCAGGTTGGCTCAACAGATAAAGCAATAGGAGTGTTCTCAAAAGGATCCGTACACATGGAGGCGGATGTTGAGCGCGGAGTCTACGCCCCAGGTAATGTCACAGACATTTACTATAGTCTTAATATACAGGGATAGGGCAGGTAAACTCTTGATGGGATCACACACACGAATAGCTTATGTGTCACACACAAACTCCATATACTGAATGTATGGTCCCAAACCATAGACTGAAAAATATGGAGGTAGCGTCCGTGACATCCCCTTTTGGTTTTCACACAACTGTTATGAAGCTGTAGATTTTGCTTTACGACTGCCGCCATTGCTCGAGATTTGTGCAGCCAGCAGCGGAAACTATCCATATTTGGCACATTGGGGAGGCACACAGGAATTGAACGGCTACCTCGCAGTAGTCTATGGCCAAATCTCATTAATATTCAATCCATAAAAGGTCCAGTTTGTAAGATTTAGTGGCATCTAGCAGTACGGACTTGGTTTTAATTAGTGTAAAATCCCATAAAAATAAGAATCGTGTTTTTGTTACCTTACTTTGAGCCATTTATATTGACATGAGGAGCGGGTCCTCTTCCATGGAGGCCACCATGTTGCACCGACATTGTTCTACAGTAGAATTACATCAGACAGTGTGAGAGGAAAAGTTGTGTAAGGAAGGCCAAATAAGGCAAATGAATCCAGAACCTAATTACTTGACACTTGGCTACTCGGTGCTGTCGTAGACGATTATATCATTTTGGAAGTACCTACTGGCACCTTACACAATACAGGCCATCACAGGCCACCTTAGTCGTTGGAAAGGGAGGGGTGGGTGGGGGGGATTCAGTTGGTTGCAATCTGCAACTTCTTCACTAGTGGCCACCTCAATTTCATGTGGCTGCCGCTTTGCGCCAACGGGACCACCCTGTTTGCAACTACTCCACACAAACTACAACAAACAATTCCACATAGTTGTTGATTTGCATATGAATATGTGTATACTAATCTTTGTTCATTTAATTATTTCTTTTCATAGGTGAAACTGTGGCAATTACAGTTAAAGTCAACAACACATCCTCAAAAGACATGAAACCTAAATTCTCTTTGAACCAGATTATTAAGTACCATGCTAGAGGCCGTTCAAAGCATAGTGACAATGTTATCTGTAAATTAGTTGGTGATGTAATTGAGAAAAAAACTGAAAGAAAAGTCAGTTGTGCATTGAAGATCCCTCCTGACCAGATCCTATCCATCCAGAATTGTGACATCCTTTCAGTTGAACATCAGATTACGGTATGGTTAGGCTAAATGTGATGATAAATGGTAATAGTATAATATGCCTAAATGCAGAAAAGGTTGTGTCAATTAAGTGCACACCATTTGAAGTAGGATGTTCTCCAATTTGGGCTTTTCTTTCTACTGCTCTTTGTAGCATTACCTACCCAAATATATTTTACATTTAAAAGTAATACAAATTATGAATCGGTATTGGGTTTATATATCTCACTGTGTACTTGTTTCCCCAGGTGTACTTGGACATTAGTTTTTCCATAGACCCAAAGATCAAGTTTCCATTGGTCATTGTTCCTTTCGGCTTCACATCAAACCCGGGGCCAGGTGGAATGATGCAACCATACCCACCTGTAGCATTTGGGGGCCCAAGCAGAAGTGACTTCCCTCCTCCCGCTGCCTACTTTCAGACACCACCGCATCAAAATGCCTATGGTCACCCAGCAGCCTTTGGCTCAGGTTACAGTACTGTCCCAGAGCAACCGCTTGCGTATCCCGCATACCCGCCCGTGCCTGGTGCACTGCCTGCCATGTTCCCTGCTGCGCCTGTCGCCATGGGAGCAGCTTATTACAACCCCATGCCACAGAAACTGTCTCCATATGGCCCTCCAGCTCAACCTTCATCGCTTTCCCCTGCTCACCACCCTCCTCCGACAGGTCCATTTCCTCCACCGACGGCTCTGATTCCTCCACCCTCCGCTCCGATGTTTAACCCCAGCCCTTCTGTCCCGCCGTCGTTTGACTCCTGCTACACAGCCCCAACATATAACCTGCCGTCATTTATGCCGGGGATGGATTTTCTGTCCCAACAAAATGAAGAACCTCCTTCATATTTGTCTATATTCCCCTCGCCAACCACTGATAAACCGTCAAACTAAATGAATGTTAACGGTTGATAATTCATTCTGGCGATTTTCAAAACATGGAAACAATTGAAGATTTTAATGGAAATACAGTTGAAAGGTTATTTATATACCTCAATATGCAACCTATAGATCATAAATGTGAAACATTTATACACGTATGTTATGAAAAGCCTCATTCAGTGTCTAAAATCGGAAAAGAAGTTGAAAAGCCTTTTGTCTGTTTCCTCTCAGGGTTTAACAATTACCAGTGATATCATACAAACACACGTGGTTGCATGTTGTGCTCAACTGCAGTGTAAGACACATTTGAAAATATGAGATATATACACCACATATAAATAAAGAATGATCAGTATCTTACCTATATGCTATATGAATGAGTGTCATTTCATTTTAACGAAGCTCTATTGGGCGTTCAACGTTCTAGTAATATTAATTCGTTTTACTAATTAATATTAATGAATACATTCAATAATCCTGTATTGTCTACGATATTTCCTTATCTTTTCTTATTAGAGTTTAAATGTACTTTCCAGGACACATGTCCTGCTGAACTTGGGGTATTATGATTTTGTCGATTGCTCACTACTGTATGCCAGCTCAACTATGTAACCAATGAATTGACATTGTAAGGTGGTCAACTAGGTTGATGGAAGGTAATATACTAAATTGGTGTTCTGAAATATGGGATGGCTTTAAATGGAATTGCCTTTTAACCTTGAATAAGTGCCTTAGCCTCAGAAACTATTACACTACCTCTTCTTTAAGCCTATGTTTGAAGAAATAAAAAATGTATCGCTAACGTGCCTATAAAATAACCTTATGTAGGTAGATGTCTTGACCCTTTTGTAAAGGGCTTGCTAAATTGCTTGCTCTTTACTGTTTATCAATGAATTGTATTTTAAGAATAATTGTACAGCTAAAAAAATAAAAACCCACTTCTATAACTTCCATATCCAGAGTCACTGTGGATCCACTTGCATATGAGATACTGAGCACTGGGGTACTGAGAATAGTAGTAACGTAGTTGGTATTTTATTGATGGATTCTCACACCAACACACACGTTACACGCCCCTTAAGAACTTAAAATTATTTGTGGTTTCAAGCTTTCTTGCCACAGTACTCACACTTCGTACTCAAGCATCACACATAGCCTAATGCTTATTCAAGCAATAAGAAAGACAGGACAAGGATTTGTTAAGGATGTGATGCAAGGTGTGAACTTTTCAATAGATATGTGTTGCAAGGTCAGTTTTACAATTTCCTGTACGAGGTGCACATAAGAACAGAACTAAACTAAATCACAACACATCGCCACCACTTTGAACTTGAAGACTAGACTATGTCTTCGGTAAAAGATCTTTCCCTAGTGTATGACTTGCCAAACGCGAAAGGAGGCTTTTCAGAAGGAGACAAAATAAAAGGAACCTTTACCTTCGAGTTAAAGAACGATACAAAAGTACAAAGTATTTTTATTAAAGCGAAAGGGGACGCCAATGTAAGCTGGAAGGATGAAAGAGGGGATGCCTCCAGGTCTCTTACTGCCCATGAGAGATTTTTCAAAGTAAAAGTGTATGTTACTCCTCAAAACTCCAAAGGTAAGACTTCCAGTATATGGAAATATAATAGAGGTCGTTATGTAACATGTACTTAAAATAATGTGATGTATGTATTGTTCACACATTTTCATTGTTAAAGAAAATATGTCTACCTGTGTGTCATTTTCACAACACTTTTCTTGCAGAAACTGTGATTCTGAAAGGCATCCATAGACATAATTTTCTGGTTGCAATACCACAGACGTGAGGATGCTTTACCTTTGCATTACCTAATCATCCCTTTATCATTCAACTGCAAAAAATCTTTGTGTTGGCTTTATCAAGCTATAATTATACTGTATTGTTATCTTCTTCACAGAAATCTACCATCATCCTTCAAGGGTGATAATGGAAAGATTGTTTACACACTTGAAGCCAAAATTACCAGAAGATTCCGAATGGATTGTAAAGTGCAGACCGAATTTAACTTATTTTCGAGATCCAGTTACAACATTTACCACCTAATGGTAAGAGAAACCCTTTATTTTACTATTGAAATTATTTCCATGTTTACATAGAAAAACATGATGTAGGCCTTAGCAGTAGTGTGACATTTAATAGAAAAAAAAAAGTATTCTTTTCTATCTTTACAGCCTCAGGTTGGTATAGTGGAAAAAGATGTGGGGGCTTTTTCCAAAGGGCAGGTCCAATTGAGCGCCAACATGGAGCGGGGAGTGTATGCATCAGGTAAGCTCAATGCAACATACAATGTCACTAAATGTCATGTCACTAAAGGAAAAATTTTTTGAATCATGTGTTCCTTTGCATAGGTGAAACATTGGTTGTCATTGCAAATGTCAAGAATTCCTCAAGCAAAGAAATTAAGCCAAAATACACTCTAAAGCAAGTAGTAGTGACCCGGTTTAAACAAAACATCAACTCCAGCACAAAGATTCTCTTCAGAGCGTCGGGTGACGTGATCGAACCCAAAACACAGAAAAGAGTAATTTGTTCAATGCAGATTCCTGCTGATATGGCGCCGAGTATTGGCAACTGCAAGATCCTCTCGGTGGAGTACTTCCTAAAGGTATGACGTTCTGATGGTTTAATAGTCACATCAAAGTTAGCGATTTCGACCCTCTGGGACGACACATCAGCAGAGCGTTACGTCTCATGAAGATATTTTACCAGAAAATCTCACGTATAATATCCCAATATACTTGTATATGTTTTCCAGGTGTATTTGGACATCAAATTTAGTTTTGATCCTGAGATCACATTTCCCCTGGTCATCGTTCCACCTGGTTCAATTGATTTTCGTCAGAGTGTTGGAGCAGCAGGTCTCTACCCAACCGGGGCAACTGTTGGACACCTCTATCCTTCCCCCTCCACATTCCCCACTCCTTTTCCTGCTGGTCCATCTCATTTACCCCAGGAAATGCCGCCGTACGCGGCCTTTCCTGGACAAGCGGCTTATCCACCGCCACAGCAAATCCATCCATTTCCTGTGGCAGACCCCTACGCTCTCCCTCAGTCTGCATCGATGAACAGCCCACATTTCCAAGAACTTCCTCCACCATACGAGTATTTTCCCACCTGACCACGCGACTTGAACACTTCAATCAGTTCATTGTACAGTAGTCCCATCTTGTAACTGTAAATATGTTCTACGTTTAAATGCATCTTATACTTTATTTTATCCAGACTTGCTTTTGCTACTTTTGCTTAATTATTTTATGTCACTACTGTGTGTTTTTTACTCACAGTAAGAAAGGATAACAAATGGCTCATTTTAAATAGCATAGTAGGCCAACTAACAAACAAGTGGGGGAAAAGTATTTTCTGCTACTTGAACAGAAGGGAAGCAACTCTGGATGGCCTCCCTACCCCCTGAAACAGCCCGGTGACGCCAGAGGGTCGTCACATATACTGGATACAAGCGTATTTTGTATGTACTGGCTTTTGTGATTACTCAGTCACACACAAGCCATAGCCAATTAGCCATACATCTTAAAATTAACTACAGCTATGTTTTTAATACACAATATAAATGTAATATATTTTTGAAGTATATACACAACTATTGTCTGATCTGTATGGATTGCATGTTATATTAATTTATTATTTCATCATTTTCAATTAGGCCTATACCTGACATGTATTGGTATAAATAAGGAAATCCCTTTCCAGCGTGTGCTTAAGTCTTCTGCTTGGCAAAATATGTATAAATAAGATTATAGGCATGGCAGTTCCTTTGTTTGATGAGACCTAACCTTCCATGTTCATCCATAAACTAAACAACTCTTCCTGCTGGGGTGGTTTGTGTGGACCTTTGAAGATGCAACAATGTTTTTTTCATCTTTAACGATGATAAATGATGATCTTTAAATGATATAAAGTCTGATTTCTTGATACGAAAGATCTGCCAATAAATCTCATGTAGCCTACATTTCTGCTGGTAGGCCTACCCCATCATTTTGACACAGTAATTGTTGACCACCACAAATACAGGCTACCCTTAGGTTTGTTTGTTTTGACTTTTATAATATACATACTCAAAATACTTTGAGTATGTATATTAGGTTGTCTTTCAAAATAAGTGGAAATACTAAGGTGTAATCAAAGCATTATCCACCAGCTGAATTCCTACACAATGGATAAAGCATTGTGTAGACCAACTATCATTAGGCTAATTGCACTAGTTATTTGGCAAGTTGGTTGTCTAGTTGTGTTCTTTTGATTAACATTGTTTTGACCCATACATCATATGTAAGGTAAGGAGACACTTTTATCCAAACTGACTCACAGGGAGGTTCACACTGCAGATGGTGCCTTCTCCTGCCTTGACGTCCTCAGCCCAGCTCAAAGTGGGCTTCAGGTGGTTCAGCATCTCTGGAGCAGAACAGCAGGGCCGTGTGGGGCTAGGCCTCTTTCAGCCTGTCTAGGGGCCTGCGAAAGCACCATGCCCGTTTTGACCTGTTCAATTACATTTCATTCCAGAATGAATACAACATGTTTCAACATAGGCCCGTATCATGTGTTACACTACAAAATCACACAAGAATATGACATTAAGTTGACCAAAAAGAATCGACAAGTTACAAAGACATGAGCAAAGACCACTACAAATACACAAGGAATGAGCAACAGGGCAGCAAGCGGCACAACAAAACTATTAAAGCCACTAGTATCCCTTGAACAAATGCCTTTTTGTCCTGATTAGTCTTTACTGAGTCTTTTCACGTCAAATAGTTGGGGAAAACAACACGTGACTATCCAGGTACAAAGCCGTCCCATTTCTCAACTTAATGAGTCGACGATAACTATTCAAATTAGACTGTGGTGTTTTCCCTGTAAAAACGGATTTATGCGCTTCGGGTCTAATTGGTAGTCCATGGGCTTGCGACAGAGGACACAACATACATTGTTTATGATAACAGGCTTACCCCCCATAGTCCACTCATTCCGTTCAACATAAAAGGCGTGCAGGCACAGGCACCTGCCACAAAACAAAAAGGGATTCCCTCAACTGTTTGTTCATCAGATGACGTAACTCTCGCCTGCGGATGTAGCCAAGAACGGGCTCGCCTAATAACTGCCAGCAACTATTTCGGTCTATCATTTAGTTTCCTTAACTTTCAATCACATAGTTCAAGCCCGGGCATGCAGGCAACAATCTGATTGGAGGACAGAAGACCGTTTGCGTGCACGTTCACACACGCCTTTTTTATTTCAGCGGCTGCGCGCTGCAGGCTACTGGAGCAGCTCACCGCTAGTCTCAGATTCTGTCCTACGCAATGGGCAAACTTTCTGTCCTACTCTGGGTTCTTGCTGCGCTCATTTGCAACGGTAAGAGTTGATATTTAGTTTAGTTTTTTGATAAGATGCTTTTTAACGTGTTGTCATCTAGCTGGATGTCGCTTTGAGGATTGGACGTAGGAGTAGTTTAGGAGTAAAGTAAAAGCGATAATCCTTTCCATGTTCACGCTTGATCAACCAAACATATATGACAACTCTACTTTAAATGTCTGTTTCGAATAAACGTGTTGCTTCTAATAAATTGTATCTCTAGGGTAGCATTAGCTTTGTTGACAAGGCAACCCGGGTGGTAACCTCCATCCCTGAAAAACGAAAGGAACCCTCTGGCAATTATGCCAAAGATCATCACCATCATCATTGTCATCATCATACACACACACACACACTCCTGAAAAGTGCCAGTTGGATTTAACCAAAAACAAACGTTTTTGATCAAGATTGTCCAAACAGGGGTTTACCATTAACATGTATAGGGTCAGTCAATTGTAGAAGTTAGATTAAATCCACGGCGCAAGTTTCCAAGTCCGATTCTTCCAAAAAAGACCGTGGAGTCAATACTTAACGTTCAACACTTTATTCGTGGGCTCACGCAGGATACCCAAAACAACCACATGAGTCCTCCCGTGGTTACCTACATTCTGCGTGTTAATCCTGCGTGCCCTCCCATTATTCTTCTCCCATTAAAGTTCTTCATTCATCACAAAACACAGTATCTTAAAGCACATGACAAGGGCGGGGCTCTCAGTTATTTCCAATCATTACCTGTTATCCTACAAAAAGGTGTAACCCACAGATTCCTATTGGGTTACTGTTATTCAAATCAAGCCAATCACAAACTGCCTACACCCTCTCTAGGCTAAACACTTGGGGGGAGGGGGTGATACCTGGGCAAGATGGGCCCCCGACCTGTTGGTCTGAGGGGGATCTGTCGTTGGGCTGTGAGACAAGGGAAGGGCAATTTGGGGTTGGAGACAGAGGTCTGGCAGGGAGGAGGATGAGAACAGGATAAAGGTGAATACACATAAATTGTTTGATCACCTCCTCAAGTGTAGTGGAGGGATAGAGACCGGTGTCTGGCAGGGAGGGGGATTTAATAACAGGATGAAAGTGGATATACACAAATTGTTCGATCATCTCCTCAAGAGTAGTGGAGTCGTTTTTGGGCTGTAAAACAAAAGAAGGGCCATTTGATGCTAATACCAACCCCTCAGTTGCTCCGTTGATCAATTGCTTTAGAGAACAAAAGGGTGTTAGAGACAGACGTCTGGCAGGGAGGAGGATGAGAACAGGATGAAGGGGAATACACATAGTTTGTTTGATCAACTAAAACTGGGGGTCAGAGAAAGGGATCTGGCAGGGAGGGGCGTGAGGGCAGGGAAAAGGTGTCGTCAACAAACAGTGGCGAAACCATATCTTAACTTTTTAACAATCAATACAATCCTCAACACAATCCATCAATCAATCAAAACGCATAATGATACATAATTAATAAAGTACATTGCATCTTATAAATACAATGGACAAAATGTAATATTTTTTATACAAATGTAATACAGATATAAGATAACCCCTCAGGTTCTAAGAATGAGTAAAGCACAGATGGCACGAATAGTGCCGAGGTTAGTGGTTCGATTCCCACAGGCAATTCATCACACCGTTTGCTTTATGTATTTGTCACATGGTTGTATTCTTGTGTATCTCCGATAATAGAGGCTTCCAGCTTCATGATCCGGAACAAGCTGCTGGGGAAATGTCTGCAGGCCCAGGTAGGACGTCCACACGGCAGGGTCTCCACGGTGGACTGTAGTCCCAACAACCCCTTGCAAGAGTGGCGGTGGCACGTTGGGAGTCAAGCCCTGGTAAACGACCACACGGGGCAGTGTGTGACTGCCCCCGCGGAACAATACGAGGGTGTCCATCTTCAACCCTGCGTTGACAGGCCAGAGGGTGAAAACGCAGGCCTGGGCGACGCAGAGGAGGACGCGGGCGTGATGAAGAACAAACATAATCAAGCATGGACCTGCTCCAGAAGAGGCCACCTGACACTGCAAGGCAAGGGTGTTCACCTCATCGCCACAAAAGACTCCACTTTGGTATTTCTGTCCAAGGAGCAGAAGCAGGTAACGCCCGCTTAGCCGCTTTTCAAGATACACAAACAAGGATACCTTACATTGATTTAAAACAAA
This sequence comes from Lota lota, assembly GCA_026745465.1. Taxonomy (NCBI): domain Eukaryota; kingdom Metazoa; phylum Chordata; class Actinopteri; order Gadiformes; family Lotidae; genus Lota; species Lota lota. The sequence continues at coordinate 14,517,674 of JACYXH010000479.1, read as the reverse complement.
CTTAATACAGAGTAAGTGAAAAGATGTATATAAATATAGGCTACAAACATTTGCATATATACAGATACACATACATGTACACAAACATACACAAGAAAGGCCTAGAATCAGTGGAATGGTGGATCATTTTTTATGAAGTTGGAACATTTATTTAGATTTAGTCCATGCTCACTGTTGATCATTTACTATATAATTACTATATTATGTATATACTCTAATAGCATGGAAACAGGTGGCTGACACTGGACAACCAGACGGTGTGCAGTGAGAGGGACGACAGCCATCACCACACTCAGAATCAGGGGGATCCATTGCACGTTGTGGTCTCTCCAAGTGTCATCTCCTGTACAAAGCTTCAACAGACTAAGACACACACACACACACACACACACACACACACACACACACACACACAATACAGGCAACAGGCTTTTCCGTTTAGTCTGTCCCAGTTTTGGGTGGAAGAGTTAACAACTTTGATATTTGCTTTTTGGCCTTCCATATTGAGTTACAGTGTATACTTATAGAGTTATTAAACATGTGTTGTTTCATCACCTGTTTGTCAACACAAAATTAATAAATGTCATGATACAAATGTGTAAGTAGTATTTTGCTAGGATATGTCAGTCATGAATTGGAACCGTTAGAACTTTATAGAACAATAGTGAAGTTTGGTTGATATTGGTCTAGGATAAAGCAATGACATTCTCCACATCTTTGCAGTTTCAGTTGGAGATGTAATGGGCCTTGATGATTATCAAAAGGACCCAGTTTCTGAACCAGTCCCTTCGTCGATAAGCACAAAACCACCTGGGAATCCCACCATGGTGTTCTTCACCATGGACTACGGTGAGTAAATTGCTTTGTTTGGTTTGGATATGAAAAGTGTAACTATTTACTTACTAACCTGATGTGGATTTAAAAGCGTGCACAACTGCAGTAAAGTGATATTAGACTAATTGTGGTTTTAAATAAGTATGCATTTGAGTCGCAATCAGAAATGAAATAATGTTAAAATAGAGTGAAGCAAAGTTGTATTCAATATTATTTGTGGTTAAATTGTTTAATAGAGAAAGTTATTGTCTATTAAAGAAAACAACAAATTATCATTAATACAACTTTGAATTTTAAATTCAGAGGATTTAATTAATCCCATTGGATCCCATAATAGGGAAATAGACAACTTTAGCTGTTAATCTGAGTTTATCTGGTCTGTCCAGCCCCAACCGTTAGGTGTCAAGCTAAATAAATGGCATTCATGTTCTTTGGTTGGTGCATTGTGAGAAGCAACCTACATGTGTGGCTCCAGAGTCTCAAAAGGTTTAATATATCAAAAGGATTTGCCATTGGCGGTGAGCTTTGTACTCGTGTTGAAATAATCCTATTGTTTGCTAATCAATGTTTGTGCTTACTTTAGGACTGAGCTGGAAGATAACTATGTTGGTCCTCAGCTCTTTGGCTTTAGTGCTGGGGACTGCGATTCTTATCCTCAATGTTTACTCCAACAGGTGAGACCCACTCCGCATAGCTCTTTCCCAAGATGTATTATATAGGCCTTCATGCATTGCGACATGTTCCGACACAAACGTTTGTACATAATTTATTTTCGTGATCAAAGCAAGGCTAAGGACTCGTATCCTATTGACTTGTCAAGCACACCCTTACGGTGTATACACTCATGGCTCATAACTAACCGTGAATCGGTGCCTTTTAAAATCAATGTTTTCCAATCAGCAAATCTACATATAATTGGTCACCATGTGAAGAGTTTTTTTGTTGTTGTGTCGTTCTCGTTGCCGTTCCAGGAGGAAGAAGGTGGTGTGTGTGCTGAAGTCCTACTCTCAGAGGGAAGTGGCGAGCAATCCTGGGTCTCCGGTGCAGAGTGAAAGGGCCCCACTCACCAGCCACGCCATGTGCCTCCCACACTCCTCTCCCTCTCTACGAGGAGAGATCCTGATCGAGTGGAAAGATGGCACTGTTACTCCGCTTTACGAAGGCTGAATGGCTTGTGTAAGCTCTGCAGGGCATCTGAGGCTAAGGTAAATGTGCAGCGTATTGTGTTATGCTCGTGCACGTGTGCGTGAGATACATGAAAGGGTAGTGATAAACTGCCTGCTGCCTGTCAAGAGTTATGCTCAGCAGATGTAGTGTGCAGGTTTCATTCCAGCATCAACACTTGCACACACGGTGAAGATTTAATCGACTACCATCGATTCTGGTATTTTAGTAGTCTGGCGCACAGAGAGCTATGTGGCAGAAGCTTGAGATGCTTGCAATAGTGTTTTTACTGTAATCAAATCATTAAACTTGAGTTGATTTAAAAATATTTATATATATTGTTTTGTAGCTGGGGCAGGCATTGCTTTCTTTTTACAGCATTAACCGACAGGATGTAATGGAATAAAAATTGCCTTGCAGCCCATCTCTTGAATTAGTAAGTTTGAAGAAACTGTGAATAACCACTAGTTTATATAATGTGAGTATTTTTTCATGTATTCCACATACTACATAAACTGTAGATGATATAGATATTTAAGTAATCTGTAACAGATTTATTTTTGGGTGCTTGAAGAGAAAACTTGTTTTATTGACTAATGCACTTGCGTGATACTGACTGTATGAACTGTTACTTGCTGCACTTTAGTACATTGATGATTTGTAATAGGTCATGTCTTACATAATTGCTAAACATGTATGCCAGATGTTTAATGGCATATTAAAATATACTTATTTTAAATAAACCTTTTAACTTGTTGCTTGTGTCCTTTTGTAGCATTGCTCATGTTCAACTTTATTTTCAATACATTTGTACACAATACAAAAAAGGAATGGAGAAGGTTATCAAGGAAGAGGTGATTTGTGGCAACTCTAGTGCAACTTCCTCTGAATGATGTTGTAGAAGTGGACGCGTTAACTATAGCCTGAAGATAATGTTGAGACACCTGGCATTCCCCAGTCGCACGGAAATTCCCAGCAGGAGAGAGTATTTGGGAGCAGCCGAGGTGTTATAGTGCAAGCTAATGTGCCTTTGCTTTGATTAAATCATGCTTGACGGGATCAACATTTCAACATTTACATACGTAAATGTTGAAATACATCATATAGAAATAATTATTCCATTTAGAAGACCTACATATTTTCTTGGTTAATTCTTCATTTCTTAAATCCCGCTCGGCGATGAATAAAGCATCCATCAAAATCAGTTGCTCCCATTGTGCTTGTCTAACCTCCTAGATAATGTTGACAGGGAGGGTTTGAGGAGGTTATTATGGCCCTGCCAAACCTCCTACTTGTGTCTCACGCACATAGCAAACATGTTGATGCGAGCATCAACATGTTTGCCTACATGTTTGCTATGTTTTGTTGAATGATTCTGCCTTTTAGATGTCTTTAAGTTACGTAATGACTGTATTTAAGTTCAGAATGTAGAGGAGAAGGTGTGTACAATGAGTTACTGACCTCCAATTCATTCAATGCCTGCCATAGCACATTTCAGGTTGCACATTCAATCTCAACAATGCATATTTCAGACTAATATTTATGTGCAAACCTAAGTTATTTTGCATTGTGCTTTCACTTGGATTGTCACTTTTTGTAGTAGTAACTAGTATGAAGTCTTGGTGCATATGACATTTCAATGCTCAAAACAGATACAGTAATGGCTCCCTGAGAATATACTTAAGCATGCCACTACCTGAAAATATTTGGGGCAGATGCAATTGCATTATGTGATTCTGAATGACAACATAAATATATGTGTTTATCTTCTGCTACAGGAAAGACAAGAACATCAATGTTTTGATTGGGTGTTGATCTGTGAGGATCGGGTGCCTCTATTCTATGTCAGCATGTCGTTTATGTCTAGCTGAATGACTGCTGTGGAATGGAAATGTACTTATGGAATGGGTCAAATAATGGTTTGCTAACAGACATTGTAATTACCCCACATTGATCCACATAATGGTAACAGGCCCACATATTTAACAGCACTAAACTTTGACTGCGGGCCCAGTAGTATTACCAGCAACTGTACCCTACCCTACCCCCCCCCCCCCCCGCCCTCCATTTCTACATTAACATTCAACTGATTGCCATGTACACATGCATTTCATATATATCTCTCAAAACACATCTTATTGTTACATATTGGCGAAAGCAGAGTTTCCATTGGTAAATATGGTCTGCACGTGTTACTCTTAACTCCCCTTAGGTGTTTCCTTCGCAGCACACCAGGACAGCCTAGGACTGAGACATACACAACATACAGTTGTCGGGGGGGGGGGGTCCAGACAGATGCTTGTCTGTCTGGACTGGCTTGTCCACTCTGTGAAGAGGATAAGACATGTGGGGCTTCTTTGGTGAATTAAGTTCACATGAGCCTCCTCAAAATTGTGCCATTGTTTCGTGCCCTGCTGCACCCTACCCTGGGGAAGCATGTTGTAATTTGCACACAGGACTAGTAGTGTTTTCCACATTAACCACCAGGGTGCAGTGAGGTCATCTCTCCATTGTAAGGCAAAACAAAACTCATTGAAAGGGGCAGGGTCCTCAGTCCAGGGGCAGCCCCAGACCCAAATTACTACCTTGGTTATTGTGTTTCTCAACCTCCATTACAAGACTTCCAAAGCAGCCAATGTATGCTTTGTCCGGCTTTAGCCATTAGGAGCAATGTGGCTTGCTCCCACACACCGAGGTAAACAGATCGGTCTGTTTGTTTGCTATGGTGATTCAGTGTGACTGTTAAGCCTGTCTTAATAGTGCCAGGTCCATTAGGTAAGCGGCCCAGTGCCTAAAGCGTGCAGCAGTTCAGATAGGCCAAATCCCACTGGTGTGGTGTTTTATCATGGTTTATTGCCTAATGTGCATAATCTGTGGTTTACTATTTCCTTGGGGCAGTGGGGGCCCAGCTAAAAGTTCCCTTCTTTGACAATGTCTTTAGGATGTGGGTTTGGTGATTTTGCCTTTTGCATAAAGTATTCAGTGCAATGTTTATAATGTAATGTACTGCTACATGCATGAGTTTGTTATCCCCACTACATCCCTGTCCTGACAGGCAGTTTACCCATACAGTGGCATGTTGACCGAAACATAATGACGTGATAGCGTGGCCACTCTGGGAATTCCATGGTCTCCGGGCGATGAGAATCGGCACGCAAACACACCGCACCTTATTTATAGCTGGTGACGATGTGAAATTAGTAACTTCTATTTATCCACTACTTAATGACTTATAACTGTAAATCCCTTTGGATAAATCTGTCTCCTAAATTACCAAATAGTTGTTGTGGCATAGTGGTATTACTACCCTCATTTGTATAACATTTCATGGTCATTAGGTAGCTACCTGGTGATATGGTATGATCTGATGAGTAGAAGAAAAAAAACGATATTGCTATTGTAAAGATATGATGTGGAGCATTTAGCACAGCTTTGTTCAATTTCTGGAAAAGGGAGGGGACTGTTTGGCATGAAACTGTCGCGTGCAGCAGCACGTAATAATTAAATAATGAAAAAGACGCCCACATCTCTGTAGTTCATGTAGGGGCAAGTCCAGTGAAACCAGTGTAAGGAATAGTAACAGTTGGTCCCACCCAGGCTTAAGTTTGAATCACAAAATATATATTCAGGATTCATTTTGTTGTTGTGTTGTTTTGAGGTGCATTATCTCTACCTTTTGGTTCATATATGTGTGATTAATGGCTAAGACTTTAAATCACTGCTTGAGATACACCCCTTACAGGTTCAGGAATCTGGCCTTTTGTCCCAGGGTTAGAGCAGTGAGACCTTTTCTTGTAAATTCCCAGGTGCCAAAGCCTTAGGTCCACAACTCAACTTAACGCAGCCTCTAGATAATGCAAACAACAATGCATACATTAATCTATTTACACATGTACATCTGGAATAAGCTATGTAAAAAAGAAAAGAAAAAACAGTTACTCCATACTATTTCATTCCGAAGAACCGTTTCTTCAAATCCCAAACAAGTTGTGTTATTGTCAGGGCTACCTGTATCGGAAGAAGAAAAGATTATTATCTCGGTTTTTCAAGCACACACATTCCTTTGTGACAAAACAGCTCAATGTCAGTGTAACGGTGGTGGTGGCAGCTCCTGGGACAGCCCTCGGTAGGGCCACCCTCCACCATGGCATCCAGCTTGGAGCATGGGGCCTTGGGCTGCTGTGCTGTCTGGCAGAGGTGCAGCTGGGCATGGGCTGCTGTGGGCTGGTGGATTCCACCAGGACTGTCACTCATCGGAAAAGGCTGGTTCTGGGAGTTGGCTGTGTTGATCCTGCTGAGCTCCACCCACATTGTGCACAAGGCATGACAGGACAGGACATCCACTGCAACACTCCATCTAGGAGGCTTCAATTGGCTCCTCCGACATCAGGACAGGTAGATGTTGTACAAAACTGGTTTACTGCATAGATTGAAGGTTGGTTGTATGCAGCGCAGGTGGCGAATATTGACATGTCAGAGCTCTCTCTGAGTGTGTGGGTGATGGCTGGTTTATCCTGTGTGCATTGATTGCCTAATGCACCACAGGTGTGCAGCCTCACCCAGCCCCAGATCCTAATCAGTCTGACTCGGGCCAGGTGAGGCTGCTTAAACCAGTTATCAACCACACACTCCACAGGCAATCTCCACACTCCACTCCACATCCTGGGCCAGCAAAATCTTCCTTCCTTCTTTTCATGAAGCTACTCGAACACGTGTGGGGTGGTAGACTGTGGGTGGGTGGTAGACTTTAGGGTGGACTAGTTTATGTTTGTCAGGAGTTGGGCCGTACAGAACTCTGTCGTCGTTGACAGAGTTTAGGCCATTGTCTTAGCAGGTTATTGACATATTGGTGATCATTGTTTCGATACTGCACAGAGGAGTGTAGGTTTTAAGACACACTTCTTAGGACTCGACCAATGAAAGGGTCTTTCTCTTGAGAGACAAAAATCTGCTTGACAGTGGAGGGCCATGGGCATCAGAGGGAGTACCCTGGACCATGTTCATTGCTTAAATGCTCAAACTCTCCCACAGTGAATTTCTCTCTCCTTTATAGAGATCCCTTTTACTATTGTACCGATGACATCAGAACACACCTCCTCAGTGTAGTGTTTCATGTAGTTCAAATTCAAGGAGCATTCAATATAGACCAGTAACAACATTGAACTTCGCTGGCCGGTATTTGAGGCTGATGTTGAAATCTGTGTGAGTGCGAGACCCATAAGCAATGACATTTTGCGTTTCTGCTGCTGATTGGAGTACAGCTCCAAGGCAACCCTGGAATTTATCACAGTGCATTATGAATGTCTGGTTCATGTCCAGATAGCTTAGTAATAGGGGATATGATAAACAGTCAATCCATTTATTTTGTTATGTTCCTCAGTCCATGTGATTTTTGGGTGCTTTTTGAGCCTTTACTTTTCTTTCCTTTTCCTGGAATGGCAGGCACAACTCCTGCGGTGTCTGACTGGCGTTGAAGAAGACCGCAGTGCATAGAGGGGTTTGTTTCTTGCACTGGAGCAGTCTCTCTGGGATCCACATTGTAACCCTTTTCACTCACCATCTTGCCCACAAATTTGACCTGCCTCTTTGAAAGATCAAACTTTCTGGGTGTGAGCTTTATACTGTGCCGCTGAAATAGTTGCAGACCTGTTCTCACATGTTCCAGGTGTCTTTCAAAACTTTGACTATGGACCTGGTTATCGTCTAAGTATGGTCGGCAGATGGTTTCTCAGTCTCAGGCCTGACATGCAGTCTTCCATACTTCTCTGAAACTCAGTAGGAGCAGAGATGAGGCCAAAGGGGATAGGAACACACTGATACAACCCCTAGGGCGTGATGAAGGCAGATAATGGTCGGCTCTCTGGATCAAGAAATCTCTGATGATAAGCCTTCCCCTAATCTAGGACAGAAAACCACGAGCTGCCACTGAGAATCAAGCATGTACAGTATTCTGGAGAGGGGATGTCGGTCAGGTACTGACAGGGTAAATTCTCGGTTGTCTCAAGCTGAAGACTCCCATCTTACTTCCTCATACACACCACAGGAGAAGAATAAGGGGACCTGGAGGGAGTTATCCATCCCTTGTTGACAAGATACTGGAGATACTCTTTGACTTCTGCGTTGAGTGTCTTGTGGATGGAGATTTTCATTTTCTGGACATGTGGGGTGATGTGCAGGTTAAAGGAGGGAACACAGCAGATGTCATCATCATAATAACTGAAATCCCTACACTCTTCATATAGCATCTCTCTCACTTTCTCCTTCTCCTGTTCTGGGAGATGATCAAGGTTGACAGGAGGATACCATTTTGGTAATTTCTTTTCTAGTGAGTTGCACTTGGTTTCCTCTCTTTGTTCAGTTTCATCACGTTGGTGAGGTTGACAGCCGAACATGTCGCTTGGGGATCAGTAGAAGGACAGGTGGCTGGGACGGCTGCCTGGGAAGGTTGCCTTCCCGGCCACCTGGATCAGTTCTACCACAATTTTGGCTATTCTGGCTGAGAGAGAGATTATTAGTGTGGTTGCAAAGCAAGCCACACTATTGAAATCATGTGTCTTATTATTATTATTATTATTATTATTATTGTTATTATTATTATTATTATTATTAGTGTGGTTGCAAAGCAAGCCACACTATTGTTATCTTGTGTCTTATTGTTCTTCCTCCCTATTTTGCGTTATTATCTACTCCTATAGTTTTAGAGGTATTTTTACCAAACCACTACCAAAAAGTCGGACGTATATCAATGCAGTGTGCTACTACTTTTAGAGACCAACCATTGCAGACTTTTTTAATTAATATTTATAATATTAATATTTAATATGGAAAGTGAATGGGGCAAAAACGCTCAAATCAACCACTCCAGACCTGAACACCTGGGAGTAGTCAAATTAAATAGGCATATGTTGACCGGAAGTAAGGAGGTCTCCAAAAAGTGTTGTCTAGCTATGACCACAGGGGGCGCTATAATCCGTGGTCAAACCTTACTGGCCGGGAACCGAGCGCTGTTTTATAAAAAAAATCTGAAACTTGGTATCTGGGACTTATTTGATATGCTGAATCGTTTTGCCTGAAGGACCCATAAGGTCTGTTGGGATAGATTGGGCTGTACCTTGAAAGTTTTGGAAAAACTTCAACAAATATTGAAAACCGACCCGTAAGCCCAAATGACCCACAATTGGGTCCAAAGTACTCCTTAGCTAATTGGTTTTGATTATTTTACAAATGGCCGAGTTATGGCAGATTTATGCGAACATGCAATTATGCAAATGAGCCGCCATTATTCAACCAATCCCAAGTCCGCTTCAGAGAACCCAGAGGCCTGAAATTTGGTGTGCCCATCAAGGACCTCCCCCTTAGGGAATGTGGAATTTTGTTTCGATAGCTAACAAAATGACGTCACAGGGTCAATTTCAAATTGCCACTATTGCAGGTGCTCTCTTTTCTAATGGAAGTCAATGGGGATTAAACGCTGACTCCAACCATTCCAAAAGTGAACAATACAGAGTTGTCAAAATTGGTACATGCTCATGTAGCATTAGCATGTCAGCATGCTCACGGAATATTGCGCACACGACGAGTTGGCTCACGCAACCATACATATTTTCTGAAAGAAATGCACATGTGGTGACATGTCTAGTTAAAGGCTGGTGTATGGAATTTTTATTTTGTTTGAGGCAAGTCTAATTAGTTGTCCAGGTCTCGACAACTTCTTAAATTGGACGAATGGTGGGGTGTGGGAGATACCACCTCCTCCAATCTACACTGATGATGCTGGTCTAGGTTCCAGTGTCCCACAGTTCTTCTACTGTGATGTTGTCCAACACAGTACTAATAAGACATTGTTTACCGATGAGGCTTATTAGCCTACTTATTTTACGTCTTCTGGTTGGGAAGGGGAGGTGAATTTGTGTGTGTGTGTGTGTGTGTGTGTGTGTGTGTGTGTGTGTGTGTGTGTGTGTGTGTGTGTGTGTGTGTGTGTGTGTGTGTGTGTATGTGTGTGTGTTGGGAGTAGGCGGCCTGTGAGGAATATGGTGGTGGAAGGGACAGATGACCTCAGGCTACAATCTGGCTTGGCCTTTTGCATCCTTGCAAGAAAATACCCTATCTCTCTAAACAAAAACAGTGATTGCACTGTTCACTTCGATGTGCTTCTTTCACCTTATGCAGCCTCCGGGTCTGTGCCTCGTCTGCCCACTGTATCTCGCTCTAGATGTAGACTGTGAGATGACCTCCCTTCTCTCGGGATGTTGTAGCCTGGTGATCTCCATTGCTGCCAGGAACACCATCGTGGGTGATGTCAGTTTGAAGCTCACACATACGGGCACTTTTGTTTGTTGCCCTTCATTTTCCAGGCCCGCATCTTCACTAATCCTCTCAATCCGGATTTCATCACTGACTGTGATGTCACTCTGGTAGGGTTTTAAATTAAACTTGATGCTGTCACACACAGGATACATTTGTTGTATAAGGTCATAAGTGTAGTATTCCTCAGCATCTGCATTACTGGTTCAGCATCACTTGATGTCCACAGCTTCTCCATCACTTCAATGGTACGAAACAGGAAGGTCTTGGTTGATTCTCCGAGATCCTATTTTATGTTCAGGAGTTCGTGGTGGACGTCGGATGCACTACCTTCCTTGAAGTAGCCCTTTAAGATATATTTAGGCTGGATAGTGTCAAGTTTCTCTTAATCTCCAACATGTATTTTAGATGTAATCCAGGATTTACTGCTCTGATGACTTCTTTCACCATCTCTGTCTCTGAGTGTCCCTTCCGGAACCCTGCCTCCATCTGATGAATGAGGCTTGTGTCCCTTTGTCCTTGTGGTCAGATCTGTACATTTATTCTAAACTCGCTCTGGAGAGTTACCTCTGGCACTGGTGGGACAGGTTGGCTTACATGTCTAAGCTGAGGTGTGCAATGATTAACAGGTCTGAGCCTGTCACTGAGGTGCTCATCTTTTCCTGCAATTCTCTTAGTGATTCTTCCTGGGACTTCTGTAAAAGAACATACTGCTTCTTGATGTCAGATAATTGGTTTAGGTCAGGGGATGTGTTTACCTCTCTTTCTGCTCCTCTCACTTCTTCCATGAATGAGAGTAGATCTCTGAGGCAGTTGCACATCCTGTCCCCCTCCTCTGACTCCACCAGTTTTCCTCTCTGGAGGTGAGTATGTTCCAGCCCCTAGAGGATGACACTAACTTGTTGCTGCAATTGTCCATATAAAAAAAAATTTGTACCAGGATGTACCAGTGATATTCTTAAGGACGCAGGGGGTCATATTTGAAAAGGAATTTCTTCTGTAGGAATGAATACAATTATAAATTAGCTGTCTGTTCTTTCTTGCTGTCATTTGTGTTGGGTTATTTGCTATTTGTAATCACCATAGCAACATATTTCACACAGAATCTAATGGAACACAGTAAATTAGTATATTATATATATATATATATATATATATATATATATATATATATATATTCCACACCTGCAATGAGATTAAAAAAATATATAGTGAGATAAAATAGTTTAAGGGATACTCCACCATTAAGTGTAAACAGTATAAACATGGTATAGAAATAATTCACTTTGCGGAGGCAAATCCCCTGATGCGAAAGCCCCATGTGACAGGATCGTTGATCATTTTTCAAATAAGCCCGCCTAGGAGTGGATTATCCACTTATACTAGGACACGTCAGAATCGTTAAAATATAAGGGATTTGAGTTACATTTGGGGCTTGTAGATCAGAATGCATTAAGGGATTATTTGTTGGTGGTACTCCGCCATTTTGTGATGCCTTGAAAGAGTTGTGTAAAATAAACATAAATATACCGTAACCTAGGTTACTATGTATTGCATGAGAAACACTGTGGCAATTTCAAACACAACAATGTCTTCCCATAATGATAAATAATTCCACGATTAATTACTCAACAATGACCAACACCATTACTACCAGTGCCACTTCTATGCTCCCATACTTCCGAAATCAAGGCGGCCATAGCGATTTGATGTCACGATGGACATTCTGTCTCAAAATAAAAACTTTTAGCTCGCACTATTTGTTGTGTTCCTGGAAATACAAATGGTTCGACCACAGAAATATGTGGGTCTGACTAATGTCTGAAAGAAGATCAGTTAATATGAGATTCATACGGAATGCAGATGTTACTTTATTACTCCAGTAAATAGAGAAGATTTTGGCAGTGACCTGAAATGGAAATGCTTTCCAAACGTAGTCCCATCTGAGTCCCCTCAGCCAAACTACTTTATAGACTGCATAAGATTGCCGAAACGGAATAAATACAGCACACACACACACACACACACACACACACACACACACACACACACACACACACACACACACACACACACATATATATATATATATATATATATATATATATATATATATATATATATATATATATATATATATATATATATATATATATATATATATATATATAAGTTTGAGCTAACCAAGCATTCTTTTGTATATACTTTATATATACAAAAGAATGCTTGGTTAGCTCAATCTTGTAAAATATTTGCTGAATTTTCAAGTTAGAATCAGCGTGTCAGTGGACCTTCAGATGTAAGATGCGCTGCAACATAACTCGAAACTATTTTGAAGGGGAGCTCTTTTTTTTTTTGCTATCTTGTTAACTGCAAGTATGTTACGAGTTACATGTTTATTTTAGCTCATGGAACACTGGCCAGCTGATGTAAGTTTAGGAGTTGGCATTTGCTTAGACACGGACAATGAGGCTCTGGTCTTGGTGTTTTCGAGCATAACTACGCGGTATTGTTGAATACTTGATTCTGATTGGTCAATTACGCATTTAGCGACTGTTATTTCTGAATAGCAGACCGCTGCTTTGAATAACAGACTGCTGCTATGGACGCTAATTCCAACCATACAACATACTTTTTCTGTTTTTTGCTGAAGCGATAAAATCATTTAATATCAATACATTCTATATATAATTTTTTTGGTTGGTAAAAATGATGGATTTATTTAGTAAGTAGCTGTGTAACAAGCGGGATAATGAATAGTGAGACGGTCATTTTTGCGAAATAAACCCCTTCAGGGTGTTTATGCTTTTGCTTTGCGTCGGGGTCCCGTATCACCCTGTCAGGGTGGCAGTACATTATCCCTTAAATAACGATTTTATGGATTTTATGAAATGTACACTGGCCTTGGTATAAGATATAGCATAGGCTAAGATACAACATTACAGATATTCCTTTTTGTAATACAGTCAGCTTATTCACTAAGTGAGTATATTTATCAGTGAGTGCAAATTATTACTGCCCCAGTTAACCACACTGGTCATAATATCAATGCCACATTGTGCATATTTTCATTGTATTTCCATATTTTGTTTCCAAAAAAAAAAAGCTAACCAAGAAAATGGTAATTGGTCACAGTTTACAACAGTGACATTTACTGTAAAATGTATATTGATTACAATTTGTCATTTGTATAGACATGAAGTCGATTATAATGTTGTTTATCATTCACTTTATTTGATTGCATTATTAATACTATTTTGCTCTGTATGCAGTGATGAAGGTTGCACTGTGCTACATTTTGTCACATACACATGGGGCTATGGTGCATCAAAAGTGTAGTTCTTGATGCTACAAGCTGGTTGCAACTCCTCAGAACTAAAGTGAAAGGTAAACGAATTAATCTTACATAATGATTAAAATACATTTTCTTTAGTACAGCAGACAAGCATTGTCCCCTGAAATGCCGAAATATATAATTAGAACATTACAATAATTTTACCAAAGGCACTAAATTCGACTTCCTGAGATGCTAATTAAAGACGCAGTAAGGTTAACCTACAAAAATAAGAATAAACATTAAAATGTTATTTTGGTATGTGCATGTCTTGGTTAGACTCAAACTAGTGTTGGCAGATACTTCTAGGTATTTACAAAGTTTAAAAGACATGAAGCAGATGAAAAACATTATCTTGTTTTGACTTATAGTAAAGGAAATTGTCACATTCCTTCACTGAAATAATGGATCACCAGGGCCTTTTAGCTTTTTGAAAAACATGTCAACACATACTTTATATCGTAAAACAGCAATAATAATACAGACAACAAACAAAACAAGATTATGTATAAAAAAAGATTGAGATGGATTGTTGGGATATACCAGTAGTGTAAAAATTAAACAGTGGTCAATATATGTTGCCAATATTTGTTTGGTAAGAATAAACACATATGCACACAATTGGTCAGCAGACACTACATATATCTATAACATTATATTCTATAAAATTCCATAGAAAATGACAGTTGTAGTAATAGAAAATTGACTAAATAAAACAAAATGTATTGTTCATCAAAGAATTCATGTAATTCTGTGTGTGTGTGTGTGTGTGTGTGTGTGTGTGTGTGTGTGTGTGTGTGTGTGTGTGTGTGTGCAGATTGTGGAGAAATAGATCTGTAGCTAGTTCTTGTGTTGCTGTGTATCTCTGACGCAGACTTCAGGCTATTTATGACACCTCCTTCTCTTTGTTGTGGTCGTTAGTGCTGATGCTGTTGAGACGCACTCTTTCGTTCTGCTGCGCCGCTTCCCGCCTGTCGCGGACGTCACCCTCCACATGGAAACCGACCATCATCTGGTAGACAATCACCCCGATGATAGTCCCAAGAAACGGGGCAGTGATGGGCACCAGGAACCAGCAGTTTCGAGTACTGAGGAAGATAAATCATCATCATCAATCATTAGAGGTGTAGGATACAAAATATATCCATAATTCAGGCAATAGTGTAAGATGAGAGGAATGGTGTGTGTCTTCATACTGGGAAGTGGGAGATTACATGTAAATCAGACTTACGTGAAGACCTCCATGCCCCAGCCAGCCATCGCAGTGAAAATACGTGGCCCCAGATCCCTGGCTGGGTTGACTGCATAGCCAGAGTTAAAGCCCATAGCCAGTCCAATGACCAGAACCACAAAGCCCACGGTGAACGCTTCGAGCCCCTGGGGTATGGGGTTGTTGTATGGATCCACGATGGCCAGGATGCACACGATCAGGGCTGCCGTTCCAATGAGCTACGGTGGATGGATTGTGCACATTTGAAGCAATATTCAAAGAGAATGTTGTGGGTTTAACCTTAACCCTGTTGATATTGTTATTCAGTACAAGCTAAGCTATTGTATAACAGAATGTATAAAGAGTATTAAACTAAAAGCTGGGCACAGTCATGATGTATACCTGATCAAAGAAGCCATTGAGAATTGTGAGATGAGGTCCAGGATAGGTAGCGAAGATGCCAGCTGTAGACTGTGTATCTGACATATTGAAGTTCTCAGGATGGTCCCACAGGGCATCTTTAGATAAACAAAATAAACACCAAACCCTCTTTGTTGACCCAGTCAATATCAAAATGATGTAAAAATCTACAGCAGAGATGCTTTTGGTTGTGATACAATAACAACATAATAGCAACATGATAAAATAAAATAATAATTGACTCGATCCCTCACCATAGTACATGCCAAAGATTATTGCAGAACCCAGGAATGCACCCAGTGTCTGAAAGGCAAAGTATATTGGGAACTTTCTCCAGCGTTCTCTTCCGAGTAGGCACAGGGCAAAGGTCACAGCTGGATTCAGATGGCCTCCTGTCGAAAAACATGTACAACAGAATCATATTAAAAATTATGATCATTAGGGTCCCACCCCCCACCTGCTTCTAGTGAGTAGCATTGCCTTGTCAAATCCAAATAAGTATTGCATCTGAAATTGTTTGTGCTTGACAGTTCCTTGGCTTACCCGACACTTGGCCACAGACTAGAATGCCCAGGGTGGCGGCAAAGCCAAAGGAAAAGTTGACAGTTAGAAACATGCCATGGGATCCACCACTGAGCACTAGTTGAGCTACAGCCCCACAGCCAAACATCTGGGGAGAGAAGCAGAAACATATAGGTCAACGTCAGAAGAACGCAACAGTTCAGTCCGTAGGTGTCGTCCAACATCACTGGCTCTCCAAAAAAAATGCACTGACTGAATGACTGGATATTTGTCCCACATAGAGGTCACTTTATTGGTGAAGGGCGGATGTGATTGTTATCAGTGAAACCAGTGAAATTGAAAGCCAGTTTCTGTGGACTGGACTCCAATGTGTCTAAAATGAGGTTGTAGAGGTTACTTATTGACTTTGGTTCAGCAACAATATTTGCTGCTATTATTATTTTGTGTATATTAAAAAAAGCAATAAGAGATCAAAAATATGAACAGGTGAAACAAAGTCTCCACTGTTCACTGCATACTTCAAATTCTAACTTGTGGGTGTGTGATCATGCATGTCAGAGTCTGTGCAGGCACGGGCATGCCTGCATGTAAGCTCTACAGGTGCTTTATGCATCTGTTTTCCATGAAAGGATATGCATTCGTTTCTGGCTGAGAGTACCAATGTAAACCTCCTGAATGGGACACATTCCACCCAGACCAAAGGACTCTTATCTATTGGACACATTCAATCGTCCTGGCGCCTGAGGGACGCTCCCCATCACTGGATCTTGGCTAAAGCCTCGTAAATGTAACGTATGTTATATTTCCCTTTGATGAGCACTGCTGTCCACAGCTAAGTAAGGACATCTGACAAGTCCGAATTCTTTAAGACCAGAATACTTTTAGACCATTTTCTCCAAATGTCAGAGGCATCTGATTGCAGACGGCTCAACATGGGCCAGCAAACTTAGGTCGGATGAGATTTCCATAGTATTGAAGCCTTAATTGTCCTCTTTGTTCAAATTTGCTATTGGAATAAAACTGGTAACCTTTGGTAAAACATTTACTTTTTAAATACAATGTATGTGTACACCTTATTAAAAAAAGGAAATTCAAAAGAAAACAGAAAATCTAAAACCAGCCAAAACATGCTCCTGAAAACATGTAATTGCCCTAATTATGCTTCTCCTCCAGCAAGTTGTCACGGCATTATTCGACCATAATTAGTTGACCATGCATGTATTCCATCCCAAATATTTATATAGGTGCTTGGATGCTGGCAATAGAGGCAATACTTTATCTTAATCTGTGATCTTTTTTTAGAGATATTTCTATGTTTCTGTGTGTGTGTGTGTGTGTGTGTGTGTGTGTGTGTGTGTGTGTGTGTGTGTGTGTATGTGTGTGTGTGTGTGTAAGTGTGTTTAATGTCTTGCTGTCTGTGAAACTCCAGATACTTTTCAAATACTTCGATCTCTCTCTGCATACTACTAAAACGTGTATTCGGCAGTTAATATTTACATATTAAACATGACGAGGGGTTAATAAACATAAAGGATGTTGGTTCATTAAACATAAATTATACAACGTGATGGCTCTTTAAACACAAACCAGAATAAGATCCAAAAATAAATTATACAAATAAACTGTGTCAAAGGAAAAACACAAAGAGAGTGATAAAACCTGTTGACGTAACCTGTGATAAGTGAGTGAGGTGAACAAGATTTCTTACAGGTTATTTGCCATAGGCGTTCTCATTGTATGATTGGAGCATTAAGCTTTCATTGAGAAGAACAATAAACAAACCTGTATTCCAGAATAAAATGTGGGAAATACAATATTTACACATACTCTCACTCATAAACACATTGACAACAAACACACAGACACACACACATTAAACACACACAAACTTACCACAAGGATGAGTGTGCCCAGACATTCTGCCAGGGCCTGGCGCAGCAACTGGTTGCGGACCTGGAAGGTTCTGGACAGCTTGTCCAAATATATCTTATGTCTTCCCATGTTGTGTTCTGAGAGTGGTTTGGTAGGAGATGAGCCTTCAGCTGGTATGTCCTTCTGTGACTGTGATGTTCAAAACACGAGTCTCCTCTTCTTATAATTTTGCCAAGCCCCACCTTCTCGGACACGCCTCTTTCTCAGTGAGCATGCTCACTCACTGTTTCCCTTTCATTCGCGCGCACACACACACACACACACACACACACACAAACAGCTGTAATACACACCTTAAACTAGCACCTACTTTTCTGAGTAGTACTTTTCACTCCCATCTCCTTCTCCAAATTTCCCTGTGTGGCTTATTTTGTTGATCCTGTCTTTGTCAGGTCCGAAACTTTATCTCTCCATATTATTCCAGCTTTGTGTAGTTTTAATAGAGGTGTGAGAACACTCCCACTTAAAAAAAATCATATAAGCTCCGAGTTATATTGGCACCAGAGTGCAATTTGTTCAGTAAAGAACAACATAACAAAAGAACCGTGAACAATGAAGTGAATCGTTTATAGTATTAGTTGAAAAAAAACAAATTATAGAATTTCACACTGACTCTCTCGCTCTCTCTAAGAAAAATGGAATAAGGATTGAAGGAAACATGTCTGCATTATCATATTGTATTGACAGTATGATGTAAAAAACATTTGACAGCATGGTTAGTTTAACGCTTAAAGGTTAAGGCTGAAAAGTCACTTTGTTAGACGTTCATTTGAAGAGCACTTATCAGAGACCACAGATTAGTGGTTATTCTTTCTGCAAACACGTCTTGGGGCAATCTCAGTGACGGGAAAAATATGAAAAAAAAGGTTAAATAAGTTGTTTCCACAAAAGCATAATGAAACAAAACTATAGAATGATGCCAACATCCAATAACAAAAAAATGCTAATCAAGAAAAAAGTGTAGCACAGTGGTAAGCAGTGTTTTCTCCACCGCAAGAACGCGCTGGGTTAAAACCCATCCGGGAGACTTCTGTGAGGAGTTTCTATGCGCTCCCTGGGTTGACTAGGGTTTCCTTGGGGTGCTCCCGTTTCTAAACCAAAAGCCGTACCGGTTAACGCTCCTGCCAGTTTACCTGGAGGTGGTCCCAGGGCGCTGCACTGTGGCTGCCCACTGCTCCTAGAGATGGGTTAAATGCACGGATCACTTTTTATCACTACTTAAATCGATAGTACTTGTACTTGCGCAATGGCAAGAAAAGGCAATAAACAAGACAATTTTCCCAAGCACATTTCTTGGAATGTTGGCCAATAGAGAGCACAGTGAAGTGGAAAATCCCATCCAGGTCGACCACTAAGATGATGGAAAGCTCCCAAGAAATAGTACATTTAATTTGCTGAGGATTTTAAAGTTTAGAAAATGATGGCTATAAATTATCCCACTGGGCTGTCAAACCTTGTACTACATGCATGTGTCTGAGTGTGTATGGAGGCGGTTTAATCGTTTCCTCTCTCACAAGTCTCTCACGGCACGTTTGAACAACATGGCTCATCTTGCATCAATATAATTACCTTTATCTACCTGTAGCTTTGTTAGTCCTGTCAACTGCTGTCATGGTGCATTCCTGCTAGGTCATTGGTTTGAAAGGAACAATAAGATTGATTTTGGACATGGCATGGGGCTACAACTGGCGAATAGGCACCTTGTTTTTATCATTGTATACACCCAATTTATACCCATCATTTATTTAACTCCCTAGCCGTCTCACTAGTGGTTTCTTGGAATGTGTATACTATTTGTATTTTGTGAGTTGAAGGTTTGGTCTTGTAATGTCTTGTTGCGCAGCAACAAACAACTTTTGCCCACGGGGTAATACAAGGAAGTATACCTATCTATTAATCGATTCATCTATGTGTCAGGGACACACTGACGCACTGTCAGTGTGTTGGAACAGACGATTGAGCAAGGTGAGAAGGGGTGAGGAGTAAGTTATAGAACGCAGATATGATCCTTAACTCCTTCTCCTCTTCCTCTGTGTGTGTGTGTGTGTGCGCGAGCGCGCGCGCGTGCACGGATATTTGGGAGACGATTGGCACCCCCTTATATTTGTTTGTCACCTGGTGGAGTCAGTATTGAGACAGATACCGCAGTCAATTAGGCATTCATACGATTCAGTTATATTTATTTATAGAAATACTGATCAACTCACGCAATGCCAACACCACGTGTGGAACTGGTCTTCGCATGTTGTTAATGTATGGGTGACAACCCTGACAATTAATGGCTCATTCACACATTGAGTGACACGTGACATTATGTGACAGAGGAAAATGCGGTCGATCTTCCCCCTGGGAATAGGAAAACACAAGAAAGGAGGACGTCCAGGTTGCAACACAAACCCCTCTGGCCAATGGGTTGAAATTATTGGCTTGCTATCATCATCATCACCATTAAGGTGTTTCGGATTGTCGAGATCACACAACTATCGAGCTCGATTAACGCCAAGCGACTGAAAAAAAAGAAGAGACAATTTGGACGAACTCAAACACGTATCGACCCTCAACTCAGACGCAACATGTTTTTCACGGTGAAACGCGTTTTTCTTTTTCTTTTGTGTGTTGTCTCCGGTAGGCTACCTATTAGAAACAAATCAATCTTGTGTTCAGTACATTTCAAAACACTCCGCTTGACTGCAATTCATTCTGTATGAAACAGGTTTTATACAAAGAAAATTACACTTTTTACTTGGGCCGTGACAGTTTGCTATTTGTTGGGTAGAATAATGATTTTGATGAAGGCCTACTAATGGGTATTTCTTTGCAGTCTTAAAGGCTGCATTCACGACTGTGTGTGTTCACTACCTAATGAATGCACCTTCATTGGACAATTACATTAATTAGGGAGTTCAGCACTTTCAAATAGCCCACAAAATAAATAAGTCAAACGAATATATATATATATATATATATATATATATATATTTATTCGTTATATTCGTTATATATATTCGTATATATATATATATATTCGTTTCCTATATTAAGGAAATGCAATTTATAAATGTTCAGTATGTACAGCAATGTTGTGAATGCTGAATGCTGAGAGTAAGGGGTGGCTGTGAGTCCACTTTCAAGTTTTAAGTTTACAACCCTCACAATCTACTCACAATTTGTCTTCTTTCTTAGCTCACTAGAAGCAGTTTCCATCCGTCATTTAAAAAAAAAGAGCCTCTTTAAGGGCTGTCATTTTGAATAGCATTTAAATAGCTGTAGATGTAAATTAACATAACAGATAGGCCTAACATGAGTTTGACTAGCTGACACCAGTAATTAATTAAATGTAACACAAAACAATAGCTGTCCTGTTACACTTATTGCCAGCAGTCTGGGACAGCTAGCTTTCCCAATAACACTTTCAGCGTCACGTCTTCACCTGCTTTTCTGCCTCAGGAAACCACTGCATACAACGACGCAATGGCTGCAACTGAGTTGTAAAACATGTCCAGGATCCAAACAAGTAAATATCAGTCGAAAGTACAAGTGTTCTTGTACCGTTTTGTTAATGTTTCCTACATACAGTACATCCATGCATGGATATTCATGTTCATGTGGTGTGGTCCGGACCACACTCTTCTTCCTCAATAGCGTGCTAGAGGGAAGAAACGTCAGCAAAATGCGCCCTCCTGTGGTCAAATACAACACTACAATTCTAGCAAAAATGTGTTATTACAAAATATCTTGCAGCGAAGCCTTCATGTAAAATCACAATATAAAGATAGTTTCACTGCTTCCTTTTTGTGGCATAATTTAACTGTGGTCGGTGTGAATGCCGGCCTAAATACAGTGCATATGCAGTTAGTTAATTTGAAATATATAATGCTACAAATTACACACATTTAGAGGAACGTTAGATCAACACCCATTCACAATGTAGAACCCATTTCAGGATATTGGTTTATAATTATTACCTTTTTTATATAGCCTACCTACATATGTCAAGTCCCCTTTCAGGCCTACTCAAGTGTGTATTGTTGACCTACCAACCATTTATTCTTGATGAAACACTGCACTTGGTTTTAATTAAGCCCTTTGAACAAAATGATATAACACAATATCATGCAAGTATAACTAAATTATATCCCAGTACATACTTGCCATCTATTCCAATTCCAATTCTCATTTAAAAAATCGTAATCATCACATGTCAGGCATTGTCATTTTTCTAATGTTTTTGTCAGCCATTACAAATGGCCACGAAGTCAGTTTTCCTTCTGAGAATGTGTAGACTATGAACTGAAAGTGTGTGTGTGTGTGTGTGTGTGTGTGTGTGTGTGTGTGTGTGTGTGTGTGTGTGTGTGTGTGTGTGTGTGTGTGTGTGTGTGTGTGTGTGTGTGTGTGTGTGTGTGTGTTCTCCGGTCTAAAGATGAAAGCAGATGAAGGAATCTCATGTGAGGAGAGAAGTTGCCAAACTCTATTCACGTGACCTCCTAAAAAGGTAACAAAGGGAGGAAGAGAGGACGATACCAGCTGGTTGCAAGCTGAGGTATTTGCCAAGGATTCAGGTTGAACAGATGTGTAAAACTATGCAACTCAAATACAAGAATATTCAAACTTTATGTACAACAAAGTATGAATATGAGGGAACAAGGAGAAGTCATCAAATGCTGAGCAAGAGCTCATTTAAATAAGCAGCCATTTGAGTTGAGCATTATTCTTGCATGAACCCAAGGTTAAGTTGATTGATAATTGTTTGTACTATATACAGACACAGGTTATATTGAAACGAGACAGAATATATAGACTGTTAGACCGTTTGTGTTTCATTCAATACATTCCGTTTTTCTCATGTCCCAATTATGGAAATCTATATGCCTTTTTCCACCTCTTGATCTTGACATGTCAAACATCACAATTTGTTTGGCCAGGTTTTTTTTTTTGAGTAATTTGAGAAACTGAATTTGCATTCCCTCATCCTATAAATCGAACTGAGCTGGTCATTAAATCCATCAGACTTAACTATTTCACCAGGTGTCACACAAAAACACAAAACCGTGAGAACAGGCATATGTGTTTGACTGAATTACTTTCAATAACTTCCTAGCTATTGTCACATTTACATTAGCGTGCCGTTAACTGCTGTTGGATTAGTATATATGAAATAAGGGAAACAAGTATTTAAGTATCTTTTAATAAACCAGTCTGCCAATATCAAACAAGTCCTGTTTTATTGTACACGTATACGAAAGCTGAATAAGAATGATTAAGTTGTCAGAATGTTCTGAAAAGAACAACAAACGTCTTACTTTTCCCAACATACATTTGAGATCACAATAGAAATGATGGCATGGCTGAATGTCGCCTAGACGCTCCACTTCTTGGTCCTGGCCTCCACCGACTTGACCAGGTCCTTCCCCATCACCCTGAAGTCCTCCACAATGGCCTCCACGTTGGGGACGCTGTGCGCCTGTTCCCCATTCACCTCCACGCACCGTGCGTTGATCTCTGAGGTCTGAGTGACGAGACAGATAAGTCGGTACTAGCCGTCAGCCGTACTTGGCATTATAATATAATAGTACGTCTTAAAGCTGCTGTAAGAACGATTTGAGAGAGCGGAAAAGAGCCAAGATTTTGAAAATAAACAACCCCAATAACATGCACTCCCTCTCTGCTACCTCCCACCCTACGTTTTTCAGCCACTGAAAGGATGCCGCAGTGTGTGCACGAATGTTATTGACCGGCAAGACGGATTGCCCAGATGGCTCAGACATGAGCAAGGAGAGTTCCATTTTAGTTCAATCTAAAAGTAATTGGTACAATTTATGTAACTATTGTATAAAAGCAGTAAGCCACTTGAGGCCGTGATTTACAGTGATTGAGGAACAGCAAGGGAGAGTTGTGCAAACCACGGCTTCTGGTGGCTTATTGCTTAATTGGCTCATCCAAACGCCGACCGGAACAGATATTCTCACAGAGCATTTCGCTCTCTAAATAGCTGACGGATGACTATGCCATTTCTAAACAGATTAAACTCAAATTGCAGCTCTGAAATCGTACCTACAGCATCATAACAGACTGTTTAGTTAATGTTATCAGCGATGGTTGAAATGTGCAGCTCCCTCTATACTACACATTGTAGGAGAGCCCAGCTTCCGCACTTACCTTGAAGGGCACTGGTTTGAAGGCTTTGGGCTTCCACAACACAGCGATCACCGTACCACCGTAAGGATCGCAGAAGAACAGGGCCAAGTCTCCAAATGAATCCTGGAGGTGAAGATTTTGAATTTTTTAAGAATAAAGAAAAAGCTGCTTGATCTGCTGATAAATAATAATAATAATAAAAAAAAGTGTGAATACAGATCACATAAACTAAGAAAAGTTTCACATTATTGTATGTGACCATTAACTGCACCATCATTTCCAAGGAAACAATCACACAGCTTATTGATTAATGATTGACCTAGGCCTCCCTGTGCAGCAACAGTTATTTAAATGTCCAACGTTGGAGCCGTGCATGTACACATGTAGTAGTTAAAGTAAGAGTAAGACAAACCCTGAGCTCTGATAGGTAGAGAGAGACAGGGTTGTAGTCTATGACGGGCATGGCCCCTCCAGGATTGCCGGCCTTGCCAGCAATGGTACCCCTGCTGAAGACCACCAGCGGAGGGTCCACCGCCTGCTTGTGCAGGGGGACCTGCTTGGGCAGCAGGTGGATCAACACATCGTAGGCTTCTAACGGGGGACGCATGGCCACCTGCACAAACACCAACACACAATTCAGACACAATTAGGTTCCCTTATAGATTCCCAGAAATGCATTTTAAAAACACACAATAGATAAATGGGAAATGAGAAAACCGATGCAATGGCATTTCATGAATTCAAGAGCTTTCATCAATACGGCGACATTCTTTCAGATGTGACACCCATCACAAAATGGAGCTTGTGTCGTGCCCTGAGCCGACTTCGCCGTTTGGTGTGAAGGCGTCATCACATCAACCAAGCAAGTAGGCATCTCAAACAGTCAACTTTTTCCGAAATCGCACCAGTTGTCCCAGTTTCACACTGGAGTCAGACTACATGGGAGTGGTCGTGTCTGCGTCCGTTTTAAACAAACCTTGACGTCCTGTATCTGGTTGCCGTCCTTCAACTGGGGCTCCAGAACTTTGAGGCTTTCTGCTGCCACCATCACTGCCCGCTGCATCATCTGTAGGACAAAGCAGAGTGAGGGACCGACATTATCTCACAGCATCTCTATAGCATTAACATGGATGTCCTGCATATGACAGAAAACAATTAAGTTGAAATAAAATGTTTAAAAGAGGCCATTATGCATCAATGAGTCTTGCCTATCTCGTATTTAAGATTGACACTATTGGCACCAGTATGACACCACGGTATTCCAATTTAAAAGTCAATGAAGCACTTAAAGAACTGTCGCACATTTATAAAAAAAGAAAGTTTTGAATTGACCATTTCCCCCCAAAGTGCTTTTTCTAGAAATGACCAATTTAATTAGATGCAATGACCACATGCCAAACTCTGTCCCTGTCGGAGTGGTACATTTGACAACAGCAGTGTATCAACATGTATATAAAAATATACCGTTTTATTAAGAATATCTTTCATCTCGTTGTCATATACTTCATGAAGCATCGCCATCCTCATAAAGCATGTGCAGGCGGTTGACAGCCTGCCAAAAGCTTTCCATTTTAATAGCATTCAAGAGACATTTGGAGCAACTTTTGTAGACTCTCGTGACATTTAAGTTGCTACATTTGCTTCCAACGGTGAGTTTGAGGAGACTGAAAAGGGGGTCTAATTGGACCTCTTAATAACAACCACAGCGTGACGCATCAGTCCGTACGTCACGGAGTGGCAGAGACTTCCAGCCACTTTAAAGAATGACGCAGAACAGAGGGGACTCAGTGGCTTCCGGGGGGGGGGGGGGGGGGGGGGGCTTGGAGCAGGAAATGAATGCGGGTCAGCTTCGCAGCCACGGGGGCCCGCTGGCCGCTGTGTGTTCTCTGCGTGCTACTAGCCACCGGCCGCCACGGCCACACCGGGACCGAGGAGCTCAAAGGCAGATATCTAACTCATTTCCCCGCCGCACTGGACCTCGATGAAAGACAACTGGTGAGCGAAGGTGGTTGCTGTTGTTGGGTGTGTTTTTGTCTTTTGATCAATAGCTTCATCTTGGGAACATTTAAAACAAGGTTTAAAAAGCTAGCGATGTGGAGCTCTTTATTGTACGTATGTAATACGATGAAAGCTTTGGCCTTTGCAGGCGAGTGACTTGCACGGGGTTCTGGAGAGACTGAAGAACAACCGGTTTCCATCTCATGGAAAGAAGCATAATTATGTGCCTATGGTATGTACCCAGACTATATGCAAAGCAGGGTTGCAACCATTCCTTGGTCTTGGATTTTGTTTTGTTAGTTGATTAACCGTGTACACTACAACAATTTCCGGAAGTGTAGTCTTATGTTGAAGCTTATATAGAGGAACCAAGAAAAATGAAGGTATTATTGGAGACAAAGCTAAATGTTAGCTTAGTTATAAGGAGCTTGCTTACTTTAAGCTGTTTGTGAAGTGTCCCTGTAGTCCATGTATTAATTGATGTCTGATTTGAAGCCTCTATGAGAAGCTTCAGATTAAATAGTGAATCGTTCCCAATGATGGGACCGCCACACAAAGTGATTCTAAAATTATCGGATGGCCTGTGCATTCAATATGAAGGGTTTGCCGTTTCGGTTGTCAGCATGTGGACGTGTTATATCGGTGTAACTGTGTGCTTTACATGAGTGGAAACTCTTACAAAAAGAGAGGTTTCATGTTGAATATCTCAAGTACAGGTTGTTCTATTGATGCATCAATTGTAGTTAAGCGGTAGCTAACCTTAAATAATTTATTGTCAAAAACTAAAAAATATGTGTTCCCTCTGTTCCATTTCATTTTAACTGTGTATAAATGGCTGTAACCCAACGTTTTAGAATTAAAATAATGCTGTACTGTTGTCAGAAGTGTGTGTGTGTGTGTGTGTGTGTGTGTGTGTGTGTGTGTGTGTGTGTGTGTGTGTGTGTGTGTGTGTGTGTGTGTGTGTGTGTGTGTGTGTGTGTGTGTGTGTGTGTGTGTGTGTGTGTGTGTGTGTGTGTGTGTGTGTGTGTGTAACCTGACCTGTACGCTAGGTGCATGCTTGGTCCACAGGGACAGCTTCTTGTCGCTGGGCGTGGCTATGAACATGACAGGCAGGGAGTCTCTGCTGGCCACAAAGTCGTTCTTGATGTCCGTGTAGTCGGCCGCTGCACGGGACAACACGAGGGGGCGATGACACACAATTAGACTCTGGGAGCCAACCACCCAGAATCATTCGGAGAATCTAGATATATTTACAACGAGGCATGGAGAAATTTAGACGTAAAAAAAAAAAAGCATGCAAGTGTGTGTACATGCCCGTCAGCTTGTTGTTGAGGTTAACGACCAGGGGGTTGTTCCTCCAGTCGAAGGATGAAAGCAGGCGAAGGAAGCGCAGGAATCCCACCTGAGGAGAGCTGGGGAGAGAGGGCAGCGGTGGCCAGTAAAAACTCTATTCACATGACCTACTAACGAGGTCACAACAAAGGGAGGAAGAGAGAGGGGAGATGCTTATCCGCTGGGGGTGGGTGGGCGAGGATAAGCGAGAGCGAGGAGAGAGAGGGGTTACCTGGGGGGAGTGAAGGGGGCGGGGTGCAGGAAGAGTGAGGCCACCAGCAGGTCGGCCGCGTCCTCCCTGATGTCATCGCTGAACAGCTGTGACCCCAGCCAGCGCTTGGCCAGGCGGCAGACGGCGCCAAAGCAGGGGTATTGCTGCTGGATCCTGTGGTACCCAGTACAGTTTAGGATGGTATACATTTAAAAAAGAAAGAAATTTAAACCTGCACTATAATGCAAGTTTTCTCATTAACAACCTCTAGTGACAGTTATAGCTATATCATCAAACGTGACTGTTGTGTGAGATTTTCCAATGTTGGGGGAGGGGGGAGGGGAGAGCATAAATGGACCACAATAAAACAATTTACATAGGAAAGGATGCCTGGATGGATTGACTCGTGATTCATTCTTGAGAAGCTTTCTTGTACAGAAATTATTTAGTGGAGGAAATAGCTGCGGCAGAAAAGTTACATAGTGCAGGTTCAATATCCATTTACTAATGCCCTCCACCTTGATCATTACTTAAGGAGAATAATTGCACCTGTTTTCTTAATTAAGAAATAATCCCTGAAATCAACCAATACAATGCAACACTGCACGTTGAATTGCGCTTCGAACCTGTGACTGTTGAAACAACCGTTGAATTCAAGTCACAGATAACGGGAAGGGCATCGGATTCGGAAATTCATTACAATCACCATTTAGGTTACCCGGGTAACCAAAAGGAAAGCACGATCTCGGGGCACCGCGCTGACCCTTACCCATGCAAGGTGCTGGTGAGCAGGGGCCTGTGCACGGTGGCCAGCTCCAGGGCCTGGGCGGCCTCGTTGTCCCGGACCACCAGCAGCCCGTCGGGGGTCACGCTCTCCCGCAGCACCTGGGGCTCGCGGTGGTACGCCACGTGGATGCGGAACGCGTAGCCGTCCTAGATGAACACGCACACATGGGAGAAAAATGGAAAGTTGTAGCTAACGTTTTAGATGAAATCGTATCTATCAACTCGAGTGACGGTTGATCTCCACACCATAATTAGCCGCAAACCTCTAGTATACGATACGTGAGCATTTCACCCATACAATTAATTAAGTACACCTATGTTTTATATGACAATTACTCTTCCAATTATATTCGTTGCCTTAAACCCATGGGCACACGGCCGGGTCGGGACAGACAACATTTTCTGTTGTTTTCTTTCGGCGTCCAAAATAGAGTCGAGTCCTATCCGAAGAAAGTGGAAAAACGCAGCCCCGCTACATTTGCGCTACTTGTGCTTTGCTCCGTTTAAAGCCATTTTATTCTAGTCATGTTTTCATGTCGTTCTAGATGCAAGTAGGAAGCTAAATTGCGCCCGCTGTGCTTTGGGCTATAGTGTCACTTGCTTTGTGCTGCATGCGGTTCTAATAAACCAACAGTAGCGTACATGGGTTGGTTTTCTAGCCTAGCATTGTGAAATAAAGAAACAAGCGAATGTCACCCACGGCCATGGAAACGACAAATCATACGTAAATAAAAAGAAAAAAAAGAGGGAAAATTCATTTTTATAAATCTTCAGGAGCAGGCAGCGCAGTGTGCTGCAACGCCACCTGTACCTTCCAGACGTCCAGGTGTGTGGGGCAGGGCCTGCAGGTGTAGCTGTGCTCCTTGTTCAGCAGCTCGCCCAGGTTGATGTGGAAGGCTGCCTTGATGTGGCGGATGGCCACGCGGTCGTGGGGCCACTTCCCGCTGCCCTCCATGTGACACACGACTGCAGGGGAGGGATGAGGGTCGATCAGAGTAACCACGGTGACTGCAGTCGTTATAGACACATAGCAGCAACTTTGGGTGAAGTTAAACCATCTTTATATGAAACGTTTTCTGAATTCATAAAGTCGGGCAAAGAGCAGTTCAAACGACACAAAAAACTAAACAAAAACAATACAATTTAAATTGTATTGCTTCGTTAGAGGCATTTGGGAGATGTTAAATAAGCTGTGTCTTCAAGCCTCAAAGACCTAGTATGACATTGGATTACTTTTTCAAACGGACCTGTGATGGGTGTGATGTAGGCAGGGCAAGGTTTTCCCTCTTTGGGCAAAAGTGATCGTGAATTCTTTTCTTTATCAAAGAATGAGTAGTCCATCTTCAGGGGTTCCGGGGGAAAGACCTAGAAATGCCATAGTTCATGACACCAAGTCCATCAACCATAACACTCTCATAACATACACATATATCCATACACACAGCCAAAATACCATCTGCTAGTAAAGATGCTTTAATACATTGAAAAAAAAGTTATTTTCTTTTGCATTTTGGTGAAAGAAGATTAGACATAATACTTATAAAACATTAATCAGATCTTAATGTTCCGAAACATACTCACAGGGTAGTGGAACAATAAAAACCATTGCCGGGTTTACCTGTGTGTATCTTAGTGCAGGGTGGGCTCCCTGGACTGAAGTGATGGACAGGGGTAGACCTTCTAGCCTCCACAGCTTCCTACTCAAGTCGTCGTAAGACTGAACCAACTTTAAACTCTCTTCTTCCCCGGTACTAGGCACCTTCAAGAAAAAAGAAATACATCAAATATGTAATTGGAGTTGCAGCTTGATTTAACAGTCAACAAAAAAACATGTATTTAGCAAACCAACATAAGACAGACCATCTTCTGGTACAAAAACAGTCTACGTACATCGTGGCTCACGTTGATGACATCGTCCATCATGGCCCCAACGTATCTCACACTGGATTCTGGAATACCTGCATGACTGTTAAGAAAATAAATAAATTATTTAAAAGGCTTTATTCACAGCAGTGGTTAAAATTCTTACTAACCAGGCATCTTTTCAAAATACACACATTTCAAAACCATGTTTCACATGCTTGAAAACATGTAGCAAGGGCAACCAAACCTCAATACTTGAGCGGCAAAACATATATATATTTTTAAGTGTTCTTAACATAATGTCAAACAACACGTCAATAGTATACCAATAATATTAGTATAATAGTTCTAGACATTACATTCAGTGATTTCTAACCCCTGAGCTACTAAACCCCGTCTTCTAAGAATGTTGACCCATCTACGATAGGAGAAAGGATCATATAAAACGCATTATAAATGATAGTTACAGCTGTAGCAGGTGAGTGACTATCTGCCTGGGGACCAGCCGCTTCTCACAGGCGCTCTCGCCCTTCCAGAGCACGGCCTCCGTAATCGCTCCGTCCTGGAAGCGACGCAGCTCAGAGCGGGGGCCCCACAGATTGCGAAACTCTGCTGCCTGGGACATGAGAGGAAATGATATATTAATGACAATTACAATAATAATGGCCAACAAGTACATGAAAAACCATTGGAATCTACAGCTAGCTAAAATAGCATCAAAGTGCCCAAATGGGCACACTTACACACACACACACACACACACACACACACACACACACACACACACACACACACACACACACACACACACACACACACACACACACACACACACACACACACACACACACACACACACACCTTGGGACTGTCTGCAGGCGGGCCTCTTTCCAGGACCGAGGCTGCATACTCTGGTCTTAAGATCAGGCCGAAGGAGAGCGGAGGCTGGGCTTTGTGCTTTGGGGGTTCAGCCTCCACCGTCCACTACAAACCCAAAACAAAGTCAGTGAGATGTTAGTCAAGCAGACGCTTACATTTACATTAGTCATTCGGTGACACATTCAGAGACCTCGGTAGAAGCGGAACAAACGTACAGTGTATTGAACTGTGACCTGATATTACGAAACAGTACTTTTTGAATGAGTACAATGGAAAAAAAGGACAGAGTCATGCGTGCATTATCATTGACCACTACAACGACGGTACTGCTGACCTCTGGGTCCGGCGAAAGGGAGTGGGTCAGGAGGAGGATTCTTTCGCCTAGTCCGTGTTGGAGGAGGGACAGGATGTAGGGCAGCATCGTGCGGACATAGTTCCCACTGTAGTCCATGAGCTCGCTGAGCAGTTTCAGCTTCTTACAGCTGGCTTGAAGCTTGACCAGCTCCAGGAGTCTAAACAGACGACAAACAGGATGTAAACACAGGGGGTGGCCGGAGAAATGTGTGTGCATACTAAAGGTGTAATACAGCTTAAAACACTTTGACGTCGTTATAAAACCTCTGCTGGCGATGTACAATGCACCCCAGGTCCTATTTTACCGTTTTGTGTAGTATTTCATTTTGCTGGACATAACTCGATTTCTGTAGACGCTACTACGTCACAGAGACCTTCCTAAAGTACTTACAATGGAAAATCCACGACAATAGTTACTGTAGGCAATAACCTGGTGGTTAAAGCCCAACAAGAGGAAGAAGAAGAAGAAAGGCCTACTGGGAGATGTGGTCACTAACCACTGATCATATCTGAATACCTGCCTTGAAGCACAATAATAATAAAAAAAAAGGCCTAGTGGAAGATGTGGTCACCAACCTGGGATCATATCTGAATACCTGTCTTGAAGCACAATAACAATATAAAAAAGCCTACTGGAAGATGTGGTCGCTGGTCCTTGCCAGGGGCTTTGGGGTCATGAGTAGGGCATGGAAACCGTTCACCGTGGCATCATCCCAGAACTGCATGGACAGGGAAGCTTCATGCTGCACCTGTGCATGCAAATGGTGCGGAGGTTGGATCGGTCACTTTGAGAATTCATCCCGAATAAAGTGTCTGACGACCGAAGAGAAACGAGGGCCCACCTGTTTGTAGGTGCACTCCGTCATGTCAGCACACAGGTTCAGGTGTCCGGAGGGGTCGACAAACACAACCTGGAAGGCATTCGCGAACTCAGGCAGGGATGGCTGCAGGTAGGGTCAGAGGAGATACAGATTCACATATAGGGCTACTGCGTGTAACATTCACTGCAATGGATTACATCAAAACAAATGCAAAGGAACAACCTATGCCTGGAAAGGAGATCACTTCCCAATACATTATATTTTAGCTATTGTATTTTTTGTGTCCATGTATGTGTTCATACAAAGCCTGTGACATACATATACACATATATAGTATACTATAGATATTAATACACATATTTTCTGGTTCACTACAATTATTTGAATTCACAATATGGTTTGTGCATGTGAAGGGGATCTTCGAGGGTGAAGATTGAGAACAACTAGACAAGCTCAGCCTCTTCCCTGCATTACTCACTGCTGTCGAGTCTGGTTTCCTCGCTAGAGTAATTGCAGTCTCCGTCAGGTCTGTGGTAGCTAAGGATGAACATAAAAAAGGCATGGATCAAGAACCAGCAGACTATTGACAACAAGACAAAATAATTCCATATCTCTATCCAATGTAAAGCAACGATTTCAGAAATCCCATTGCCTCACCAAGAAAGTGCAGCGTGTTTCGTAGCAGCTGATAGGCCGTCATGGTGTTACTGACTCGGCGTGTACTCAGAAGGTACGCCAACGTCATGGAAGCCAGGAAGCCATTGAAACATCCCGCACCCTGTGGGAAAATCATGTAGGAGCAATGCAACTGTAAGATGACCAAATGACATCATGTTTCATAGAAACCAACTAAATATATTTACTCTAAAACCCCATTGTGGAGCTACAATATGGACGAGCCACCCTGGACTTGGCAAGAGATACAATAAATGGTTCAGCTTCATTAAAACGAGAAACATATATCCAATTAAATACTGAAATGATATTTGTTTATCCTGCTCACCTGATCGAGTTCCCTCTGCCGGAGCCAGACTTTGATCAAGGCCACTCCTTCGGCAAATGCTGGACACTGAGAGCTGACCGCGGAGAGGAACTGGAGGTGAGCTCTGGGCAGCATGTCCCCTAGAACTGAGCTGTTGTAATGTGGTGTGGGAGGATCTGGGCTCTCTACACATGTAGACAGTGAGAGAGACAGTGAGAGAGACAGTGAGAGAGACAGTGAGAGAGACAGTGAGTGAGTGAGTGAGTGAGTGAGTGAGTGAGTGAGTGAGTGACAAGGCCTTGTTTTTGCACAGCTTAAATGTTAATTTCCAAGTTTAATGACTGATGGCAATGTAAAGCCTCAGAACGTTGAATCAATAAATAAATAAAAATATATAATAAATACAACAGACAATCATTTGGTGAACCTAGCTAAACCATATCAAAGCAGTTACCTGGATTTGAGGACTCCAGGCCGGTGTACCACTTGGTTCGAATGTTGTTTCTCTGCGGGTGAAAGCGGCTGGGCTTGAAGAATCCGGGTGGGAGACACGCATGGAGACGCACGGTGAAGTTGCTAGACTCTTTGCCTAAAGAAGAGAGGGGCAGGCAACCAACACAAACACTTCAACACACCCATTACAGAGCAGAGCACTGAACGCCATTTCAGAAACTCACTAATTAAATATAATACAATAGAACACAACACAGTGTTGGTCAAATTAATTGTTTTTAAGTTTCATCAATTATATTCTACAATACAGTTATACAACTCCTGAAGGGGTCTTTATTCTCAGTACTTATTTCTGTACAAACACCCAGACTACAGTTACTGTAAGCCATTTCTTGAACATTCCTCAAGAAACATTCATGAACTAGCTCTGAAGAGATCAGAATAATGCCATTGGTTAAATTAATTGCTTTAAAATATTCCAATGAACTATTCTACTACAAAAAAAGTATATATAGAGTTATAAAACTCAGGACATACCTGAAGGTGTCAGCAGCAGAAGGGGCCTCAGGCGATTCCCGTGGAGGCAAGAATAGCGCATGCTTCCGATTTCAGGTGAACAGGAGAGATGCTGAGCCAGTCCTGCCAGGTAAAGCGCCCTCTTCCTCGGATACCTCTGGTTCATATCGTCCTTGACTTGGAGGACTTCCTGGTGGAGAAAAAAAGGAGCATATTTAGCTCATCAGCGTATCGTGTCACTGTAATGCATCACTCAATCTGTGACTATCAAAACCAATGCGTGCCTCAACTCAAGGCTTGAATGAGTGTTAAAGTAAAAATGTCTTACGGCCGGGATGGTGACTGCAAGGTCCACAGTGATGCGTGGTTTGATGCAGGTGCCCAAAGGGTAACTACCTATAAGATCCACAGACGCCGGAGGTGCCATATGGAACTTGCCGGCACATTCTGCAGGCATCATGATGAATGGGACCTTCACTGAACCCGACAGCCAGGACAGGTCACCGAGCTGGACATACATTCACACATGTGATGGAAGGTTATCACAGAGGGCTTATGATGAAAACTGCAAATACAAAGTATTTGCCTAATCAGAGAGAGGTTGAGGAGATGACATACCTCAACTTTTGGGAAAGATGGCACACTCTGCAGAGCTTTGGTGACGGTCTGGACGAAGGAGTCTATTTGCTTTTTCCTACGTTCACTCAGAGCCACTTCTTTCAGCAACTCTTCCATCTGGGTTTAGTGAATAATGATGTTGACTGTCAGTGCACGTTTATCTCAGTGTAATGTTTGTAGGCACACTGTTAGTTACTAAGAGCATTTTTTTTTCTGTAGCGTCCTTTATACAAGACATTTAATTGCGTAAAAATAGCTAAATAGAATGCAATAATGCATTTGAATAGATCTTAGGTGGTTGTTGACATATTACCTGCATTTTAAGCAGACTGCAGTGGAAAAGGCTTTCGGCCTCTTTCAGTTGATTGAGTTCTTCTACTGTAGGGGGTTTGTACAGTTCGTTCCGGGAGAGCTTCACGGGACGGAGGACGGCGTCCTGTTCTCCCTGATCATCTGATTTAGCACGTTTGGCATTCGCAGGAACCCCATTGCCTTCATTCTTGGCTTGGGATGAGTCTGACGGAATCATCTGTATAATTACAACATTACATGTGTTAAGAGGCAAACTCGGCGGTTTCACCACAAGCCTGCTTTGGCGTTTGTGAATCAAAATATCCACTATATGTACATTTTACTTTATTCTACGTTTTATCCTTACCTTGTCTTTGTCTCTTTCTGCGATAGTATCGCTTTTAAATGCTAATGTCTTTCAATTCTGTAAAATTATTGGTATTCTCCTGTTGTGTTACAATGCTGTCTTCCGAACATTGCGTTTCACATGTGCAAAGGGTCATACAAACCTGCGTGCTAAACGTTTGTGGATTGGTACAGACGCCGCATTCGTGAATAATGATTGGCTATTTGTGCCACAGACTTCCGGGATACTTAAACAAGCTAGGTTGCATGAGCACTGCCCTATGACGCTGCCCACGACTTTATTTTTCTATTAATCAAATTAATAATCGTATTATACATGTGTATTTACGACACCGTATGTTTAAGAAAGGCAGTTGCAAAAGTGATGATATATTTATAAACTAAAAACATGTATTTCTATTATTTTTTATTGCTCATAAAAAAGGCTTTTTAATTAGTTTGAAGTTGAATGACGACTTTAATAATGGTCATCATTGATATTGATTTGTAGCTATACTTTGCTTACCCTTTGTGGATGTAAAAGTAGATTAACTGATTTAATCAAACCATTCTGCAGAAATTGAGATACAAAACAATTCCCCCATTTTCACCAATATTAGCTTTGTGTTTGTTTAGGTTTATTTAAAAGCTTACATTTGTTGACAACGCTAATGGTTATTACTTGACTATCAAAAAGCTGCCAAATTATTATTTTGCCTTTCATGTAGACCTACTTTATGTAAGCTAGTCAAAAGAAAATCACATTCAAATTGATTGATCACTTTTCACAGACACACAAGCGTTTGTTGTACAACAATGCCAACAACAGCTCTTCGCATCACATTCTTCTTAGTGTACTTTTATTATTTAAAATAAATAATAAAAGTCAGTCACAGATCACGGTCTGTTGTTACTTAAGGGGCATTGCCTGAGCTGGTACAACTGTACTATGCTGCTCAGAAATAAGCACTGGCAAGGCAGGATACCTCCGCATAGGCCTAAGCTCAGCGATGTTTTCCAAATGGACTGGAATACTAGCTGTTAGCGGACTCTTCTGAAGACCCTGTGACTCACTTAGGGAAACACCAGGTACTAAATCCATGGTGTCTAGCCTCAAACTTCCAGAAAACCTCATTATACCCCTCTCCTTCTCCGGGGAAATAGAATGGTTTCTGGGCTCAAGCCAGAAATCGGACCTGTGCTGGGCATTTCGTCTTTGTTGAAGCTTCGCCTTCTTATCCGTGTAGTTGGATAATGGCTTGAGCTTCACGGTGGTTGACACTATGCGCTGTTGATTGTACTTGTGTCCTGAGACAGGCAGTTTATGTATAGTCTGTCTTTTAGGAAGCAGCTGTGTGTCCAGGATCTCATACTGAGGAGAGACAAGGTGCAGGGGCCTAAGGACATGATGTCGTTTTGACACGGGTTGCTTGCACTCAGAAGTATGTAACGAATCAAACATATCAGTTGACTTAGACTGAACCATCCTCTTATTGCCTTCTTCCTGCTCCCCTTGTATAACCAACTGGGAAAGGGACTGTCTTGGCGACTGGATTGATTCTTTTGCCGCAGTATTTGGATTTAGCAGAACCTTCATTTTCTTCTTTCTATTGCTTTTGCCTGGTGGCGTAGGAGTGACTACTCTTTGAGTACTGTACTCTGCAGATCCACTCATCTCTCTGTCCTTTTCATGTTGTTCTGTAGAGCTGATCAGCTGGGCCACTACGCAGGGGGGAGTGGATTTTGGCTCTGTATTCTCCAGCCTTGCCGCCTGTTAAAAACAAAGATAATATGAGCCACAGTAGTCGATGAGGTGTTATAGCACTTTAGCTGTCTTGAAAAGCACTAAATGCAATGAATAATAATGATAATAATAATAAAAATTACTATTATGATTATGTTCTTTATAAATTGCAGATGGGACATTTGGGTATCACAGCAGAAAAGTAAGGGACAGTTATAAACCAATGTGCAATGCATTTCATCTGAAACGGAAGAGCGTACTTTGTGAGGAGTTGTGGGAGGAGGAGAAGGAGGACTCCTGATGGACACAACAGGCACACATCCTTGAGCCCAGGAGTCTATAGGTGATGGCACAGGCTCTGAGTCTTCTGTACCAGAGAAGGCCTCCTCCGGTCCGTCTCCTTCGTCACGGTAGAGGAACGCCAGTTCCATAGCTTGGACTAGGAAGTCTTTGGCCCAGGACACGGAGAAAACCACCAGCTGAACAAGTGAAATATAGGCAATGTTTCACGATGGTCGCTTGGGGATAAGTTTTCATATGTGGAAATATACATTTGTTTAATTCACATTATCAATGTGAAGAATGCACTAAAATACACGTGTCACCTGTTTGTGAATGTTTGTCTTGAGACATTGTTCCATGACATTGCCCATGAGTTCCTCCATTATTTCTTCAACTATGTTGTCTGCGTCCTCCAACCTCAACATCTCCTCCCACTGCGTTTGGGTGAGGCGACCGGGGACCACGTCTACTTCATGGCTTTGAGGAGAGGCCACTTGGACAGAGGTTTTTGGCCCCCGGGTGTCTGTGCGGGACTTTGATGCGGAACGCGACATCTTAATTCAGAGAGGCTTGACGTTAAGGCCTGAATGGGAAAGAACATTTGATAGAAACGTGAAAGTGTAATATCAGTGTCCTTATGCTTCTGTAGTGTGAAATGTTATCCTCTCTTAAAAAGTTTCGACTACCATTTTGCCCTTGTTGCTATTGGCCCAAAAGGTTCTCAAATAGGAAGGAAGAGAGATCGTCCAAATCTGCTTTTGACTTTTAATTCTTTGTTGTTGCTAATAAGTAATACACCATAGACTGTAATAAAGTAATAGGCCCAAGTTACACACCTCCTTAAAACAAACTACTTTAGTTACCACAACGTGACGTTCTAATTTTTAAAGGTGAACATCATGGCAAACGTGAGAAAAAAAAGACCTACCCTCTGAACGCCTAGCGCTTTTAAATCTTTTATTTAGTTATTTTGCCTTTGTCTTCCACGGCGTCTGCCTTTTGTTAGTGGAGTTGCCAAGCAACTGAAGAAGTCGACGTCACACGTGGTTTGGTGACGCATTACGCAGATCTGCGTCTCTATGGCTGCAAAGGACGCTACATTTCCTACACGGGTTATCTACCGTAAGCTAACATGGTTTATACACCCGATAGTTATCGATTGGTTTGACCTTTGTACAGTGAACTTCTGGTTCAGATATCGGTAAGATCCGATCATGTAAGAGCTTGCGTTAGCTTATACATCATGTAGTAGCTCACATGTTACTCTTAAGTAGCTTACCGCTGGCACCCTCAAATACAGGTTCACCGATTATGCGTCACGAATTTGTGTTTTTATGTATTAAAATAATCCCCATAATAATAAGCCAATTGTGCCTGTCTGACTCTGTGTCTTTCAGATCATAGTTCTTCATCAAACAACAGGTCGCCCATCTCCCTTATCAATAACCAAACCTGCTCTCCAAGATGTACCATAAAGAGAAGAGCATTCAGATCAAGAACAGTGCGTCGGCACTCTACAACAACCTCAGTGTGCTGCGCATCGCCCCGCGAAGCCTCACCTACTTCACGGTGGTCCATGCCAACACGGTAAGCATAGTCAGTGCGTCCTGGGACGGTCTGAACTACTCCCACCGCCAGCTGCAGTCCAAGGAGCCCAATGTCGCCACAAGCACCTCTCTCATCATGCAGGTCAGCCCGTCGTCCATTCATTCATTCATTTATTGGTGTGTGTGTGTGTGTGTGTGTGTGTGTGTGTGTCTTCTCTGACCCAGTGTGCATGTTGTGGATATCGTGGATGTATCTCTGCTGTTTGCTTTTTACCCGACTCATACAACCACTGTTTTCAACCATCAATGATCCATTTTTCTAACAGGCAGCGTGGTGTGTTCTTCCCTCTCGGGACCTGCTAGTGCTTACATCCCAGAAGGGCATTCAGGTTGTTAGACTCTCTCTCTCTCTCCCTGTGTGTGTGTGTGTGTGTGTGTGTGTGTGTGTGTGTGTGTGTGTGTGTGTGTGTGTGTGAGTGTTATTGTGTGTGTGTGTGTGTGTGTGTGTGTGTGTGTGTGTGTGTGTGTGTGTGTGTGTGTGTGTGTGTGTGTACACTGCCCTGCACTTTAACACATGGCCTCATCCATGTTCTCGTTTCAGATGTATGAGTCTGATGGCTCTATAATGGTGTACTGGCATGCACTGGATACCCCGGAAACAGCTACAGGTATCTGTTCAAATTAAACAAATACAAACAGTTTTAACATTTTAACTGGCATTTAAGTGACTATTGACATGTGAAATCATTAAAACTCACTTGTTTGTTCATATTTGCATAATTGTTGTGCTTTATTACACTCAATAGTTGTACTACAGTAATAGCTGTATGAATAACTCTTGGCTACCTATAACAAGTGTTTGGTTATTTTATTTTAACAGTGTATTTCTAGAAATGTGCTTTAGCCTCTTTAATAATTATTGACTTATTTCTACCCCAGCTCAGGCAGTGTTTGCCAGAGGAATAGCAGCAGTGCGAGAGAATTACATATGTGTGGGTGAGTGTTTACTCATTACTCAATACTGTACAGTGTCTGTGTTATTTTTTTCCTTACTTCGAGATGCTTTGGATGATTTGAACAATTGTAAGTTTTGGAGAATTTGCAATTATATTTTCAGAAATCATATTACTGGTTGCAAGTGTAAATGTGTTTTTTGTCTTCTACATAAACTCATTTTACCTTCTCGTTCTCTTGATTCTCTTATCCAGGTATATCGTCTGGGGGTATCCTAGTGTTTGACATCCCCAGTAAAGGTGGTAACATCACCCTGTCTGAGGTGTTGGAGGAACACAAG
The DNA here is from genome assembly GCA_026745465.1 of Lota lota. Taxonomy (NCBI): domain Eukaryota; kingdom Metazoa; phylum Chordata; class Actinopteri; order Gadiformes; family Lotidae; genus Lota; species Lota lota. The sequence continues at coordinate 14,477,503 of JACYXH010000479.1, read as the reverse complement.
GAGTCCATCACAGACATGGCATCAGAGTGCTCTGGCAGTCAGGTAGGCGACAGCTGCCTTGTCATCTTTGTTTAATTTGTCTACGTTGTAAAACACAATCTTATGGTTGGTATTTAACATTATGGATTACGTTCTTCTGCATATTGGATTCTACAATTTCCTTTTCTGTTTCTGCTATTTACTATGAAGTCATTTAGTACCCTAACCACTGTCCTGCACCATGATTCTGTTTTTTTCAATGCAGGAGTGTATTGCTGACATGGTCAGTGCAGATGATACTGGAACCCTATGTGTGTGGAAGTCTGGGGAGGAATTCCAGCTGCTCAACAAGATCACTGGCTTTGAGTAAGTCGGTTTCACCACCGCTCAATTTAAGGGTCATTGAATGTGTTCAGCCCCATTTATTATCAACACTATGTATCACAGTTTTATTTTCATATTATTTCTTATGCGTTGCTTCACAACCCCTTTTATTATTTTCAAGCTTCACCATTATTATTATTTATTAACATTACCCAGAACTCGTCCACATTCATCCACACAGTATATGTTATATTTGCATCAGTTGCATCCATATACGTTATATTTGCATTTGAAAACCAGTAAAATCTCCTTCTTCATCCTCTACCTTTACTTTCCATGCCTTACCTCAACTTATTTCCCACTCCTCTGTGTGCCTCTGTCTCCAACCTCCCCTCGTCTTGTTACGGCCCACTTCAGTATGAGCTGCTCATCAGTCAAGTTGTGGAAGGGCACTGTGGTGGCCGGCTACGGCACTGGTCAGATCCGTCTCTACGAGGCGGTGACGGGGATCCTGCATGCAGAGGTCAACGCCCATGCTCGCTGGATCTACTCGCTTGATATTGCCCCTTTCTCCGGGCTGGTAAGCACAACAGACCAAACTGTAATTATATATGCCATTGGGTGGACGCTTTTATCCAAAGCATCTTACAGTATCTTGAGTGCGTACACTTTTAGCATGGCTGGCCTCAGTTGTCTTAGACACTAGAGGACAGCAGTAGATTTCCCAATTTTGACCGGCATCGTGAAACTGTAACTGTAAATGTTATTTAGCACAAAATAACTTGTAGCTCGTCAGCTTGTGGTCAATTCTGTGTGAATTTGTGTAACACTGTTTATGTGCTTTAGCTTTTGTCTGCAGCCGAAGATTCTTTCGTCAGAGTGTGGCACTTGACTCTGACGCCAGAGTCCAACACTGTGGAGGTAACAAACATTCTTCCTCAGTGTGGTTCTCAGTGAGAACACAATCCAATGTATAGCAGTGCACAGTTTAATTTTAATATGAACCGTTTGCATGGTCTTCAAAATAACACTACATTTGCATCACATTTTAGATTTCCCATATGTACAATGAGTGTGTGACGGACACTCAAATTTGCGGAGCCAAATTCTGTGACGGCGACGGGTACGCCTTTGCGGTGACTGGCTACGACCTCAGCGAGATTATCCGCTACACGCAGACATAGGGTGTCGCTGCGAGAACAGGTACTTTGTACACTGATGTCGACATGTAGGAGAGACTCTGCAATAGTCCTCTGCTCCGGGAACATTGTGGACCAGTAAAACCAGAGGAATGTTTAATAGCTGCTGGTTGTCAGGTAGGGACTAGTCCGGACACTAGAAAAACAGGGTTGCAGAGAATGTATAAACGTGTTTATACATGGTTGTTTGTTTTGTTTTTGTTATGGTGAAGTTGATTTTCCACAAAAACAAATTTGATTCCATTTATATCAACAATGTTCATCATACAGTCAGTGTTATTTTATAGTATACATCCTCATCATGTCATAATGCACTTTGTGTAGGGAGGCTGAGTATTGTTTGCAAAAAAGGGCATTTTGTTGACATGTTTTGTTTATTCTAGAACTATGTGTGAAGTGTATTCAGTATGATTGTATACATGGCTATAAATCGAGCTTAAATAAATATTTATGAAGCATCTCGTTATTAAATTATTAAATATTACCATGACGTAATATTTTAACTGAACTGTTGTAGTTTAATTAATTGTAGATGGAGTTGGTTGAGTATTAGTTTTGTTTTTACAAAGAATGTGCACTTTAATTGCACTTCACGTATTTGCCAATAGATGGGGCTCTTGTGGAAGGAAGCACTTTTCTGAGTGAAAACTTGACATTGTATCATAGAGTATGACTCGGTCACATAATATAAAACAACTAATCACATAAAGAAAAAAACATAAAATGACATGCAATCAAATGCTTGCAACATTCTCATGTTACTTTTATCAAACCTTTTGCTTTTTTGACAATCTGAAGTGATCTTTCTTTAGTGTTGAACCGTGCGTCTCCTGTGACCTTGACATGCAAATAAGATTAAACACAAACAAACAAACACATCAAAGCACAGTGACTTTGCTGATTCGTAGAAACCGGATTAAGTGAAACCGGATTTTAAATTAAAACATCAATATTATTAATACACAATATTATTAATACATTCATGCACATTCATGTATACATACATACAATTAACACAATTACTACCTTTTTGTAGCTTGATTCTCTTTGTTTACCAGGAAAATAATCTTCACCCATTTCATCACAACAACAACAACATGGTTTGTTGTTTACATCATCCGTCTCTCACAATATACTTTGCCTTAGTCAGATGAGATCTGGTCTCTTGGTTCTGTTAGTCAACAGTGGTCACATAACATCAGCTGACAAGGTTGTTTTTGAACCCATATATGTAAAGCTGAACGTTATGTAAGGCAGACTCGTAACATGACAACTGACACTCACTGGTCAAAGGGCCGTGCTTGTTGGCCGTGTCAAGTGATGAACCTAAAGTGTTGATTTACCAAAGCAGACATACTATTTTTATACTTTTTAAACTCTAAACTTTTAATCTATCTCTCTCCCTCTCAAGCACGCATGTACGCACGCAGCCACACGCATGCACACGCACACGCACGCACACACACACACACACACACACACACACACACACACACACACACACACACACACACACACACACACACACACACACACACACACACACACACACAGTCAATGTCTGACTGAAAGGGGAGAGATCAGAGGTCTATGTTATCAATATGTGGTGTTTATGTGGACATGGCTGTTGTACAAAAAGTACAAAAACAAAAGGACAGAGGGAATGAAAAGTGCAGGGGTGGCGATGGAAATGGAGGGAGACTCAATTTAAAGAGATTAAACGAGAGTTGACAGCTGGCATTGCCAGCATGAGATCACTGTGCTGAAATGTGAAACAGATGAATTAAAGTACAGAGAGAACAAGTGAGAATGTTATGTCTTTTGTAATTGGTCAATATTCCTCTGTGATGTTCCGGTCCCGGACTCGCTAACCTTGCCACTCATTGCATCGTGCATATTTGTTTCGATGATAATAACTTCATCATCTTTTAATCAGATATGTGAGTATTGTAGTAGTGTCAGTTTTACTTAGAGCTAGGCGACACTGTAGACCTAGCCCAGCGTGACAACAACTTGTATAATAATAATACATTTATTTTGTATAGCGCTCTTCAAAATACTCTGCAGCAAGAATAAAATCACATAATAAAACCATTCTAAAATAGGAGTATGGATATTACTTGGAATAAACGAGAGTTAAAATTGGAACAGACAAACAAGAAAATATGAAAAACATGTGACATTGTATCAAACATAGAGACATCAAACAAGCCAACCCGTTCAACATGATCTTTAACCTTTCACATACTTATGGTATGTATTTTTTGCAAAACTCTTCTTTCTAGTTAGGCCTGCTGCATCAAAAGCCCAAACAAATGTGAATAGCCCCTATGCGTTTGTTATTCACGTGCGTTCACGCGTATGTGTTATTAGAAGTGAAATAAAATAATAATAATAATATAAATATAGCTACTCATTGAAAGCTGAGTCTAAGAACTGCCTGAGAATTACTACCATTGCTGCAATGCTGTGTATTGGAATTGTAAACTGAATCACAGGCAATGGCTCGTCAACAGACTAAATACTTTATTTGGCTTGCTTATGTCATTAATAAGGATGCACAAGCCAACTTCCACAGAGTTCAAAGACCTGGCTATGCATGTAAAAATAGCACACATTTCTATATCATTTCGCCCCATTTATTTTTACCATCAAATAATTGTCCACCAATTAAATTCTTAGGCAAACTCACTTACACATTATTGCAGTTACATCATTTTGTAGGCATGGGGACTTAAGTGCATTAGATTTGAGTAGAATAAACATGATCAGGGCCGGCCATCTGTACTGGGATGGCATGGTTGCTATAGCACCAGCCACTGTTTGGATTGATGACGTTGTTGCAACAAGGGTGTGTGTTTGTGTGTGTGTGTGTGTGTGTGTGTGGGGGTGGGTGGGTGGGTGGGGGGGGGGGGGGGAATGGCACGGTTCATGGTGATATATTTATAGAGCAAGTTTCCATATTACACTGATGGGTTTTTGTCCCTGACTAGAACTAGTGCTTCTAGATTTATGTTTTTCCCACAAAAGTTTACGATATAGTTTACTTTCAACATTTTATACAGACTAACTATTCACATCTCATTAAATGACCATGCATCTCATCCATGAGCCATTGAGAAAAATCACAGAAGGGATGAAAAATAAGCACTGAGAAAAAAGTAAGCAAATTAAAAAAGACAGATTCTTGAGGCAATTTACTCCATTGGCCTCTCATCCATAACACATAACAACCATTCAAATAAATAATTTTACTTGAATAATAAAATCCCTTCCCCCCTTCCCTCCTCCTATACTCACTCACAAACACCATACACACAAAACACATAACCCAGCCTACCCAGTTGCCTGGCAGCCCGGGACAGCGTAAATGATATGTGATCAAACACACAAGTGATAAATGAAGCGGAAAGACCTACACTGCACTGCACTTAGGTCATTTAACCAGGCAGACGTCTACTCACGGAAATCGCCCGCTGACCCACAAGAGGCTTTCTGCGGCCCACCAGAACCGAAGCCCATAGTGGATGGCCATGCACTGAGCACTCGCAATCAGACACAACTCTTCAATCATGATGATACAGTGTGTATTATTAGTTTGTTGGCTTGTGTTTATTCTGTGGTTATGTGTGAGCATACCCCCATTGACAATACTGGTTTTCATCCGTGTTTGATTCATTATAGGTTTATGAGATGGCTACTTGTTGGTTTAGTATGCCGTCCAAAATGTTCCAGTGTATTCATTTTAAGTGGATATTATTGCACTGTTATTGAGTTTATATATTTGTACTTTATCAATTTTAAGTACACTCATGCATTATTTTTGGATGAAGGCAAATGCTTCTGTGGTGTCCTCTACTGAATGTTATGGTTGTATTGTAAATATAGATATACCGTATATATTCTGCCTACTATGGTCATTAGTATGTATTGGAAAGAACAAAGATGTGTCCTGTAGGTTCACACGCTAATACAGGAAGCAGAGGTAGAAAGGATGACAGCTGGGTTTTGTACTCCCCTAACACATCATATAAACACATCAACTACCCGGATGGAACATCTCTAATCTCATATTCCGCTCTGACAAGTTCCCATCTAAAGTGCGTTATGTAGCAGATGTGTGTGTGAGTTTGTGTCTGTGTGAGAGAGAGAGAGAGGGAGAGGGAGAGACAAAGACAAAGGGAAAACAGGTGGTGAAAAGAGAAGAGCTGGTATAAGGAGATACAGAAATAGAGTGCCAAGAAAGCACCAAGGATGGAGATAGAGAGATAAAAAAACTCTCTTTCTCTCCCTCACTTTTTTTGTCTTCAAATAAACCCCAACCAATGGATGCGAGGAGGACACAGGGAGCTGTTCTCATCCCTGTTTCCATGGCGACCGTGCGTTCGCCATCGGTGTATAGTGACGCCGGTCAGGAACGCTGCACCACTCCGTGTCGAGATGCACGTGCCTGTTCGGGACCGACGGTGGCACAGGACAGAATCAAGCGGCTATTCATAGCGTATCAGTAGCGCCCAGCAGGAATATAGAGTTTGCCGTGGGCGCATGCAGTGACGGAGCTTGAAAAGTGGGCGGGAGAAAGGCAGCATCCGTTGCCAGGGCGATGCACAGGTGGATGGTCAGCATAGGGGTCATTTGTCCTTTTGATCTTGCTTTCAGACTGACAGCGTGGCACCTGGCCCCACAGAGATCCCGCACATGGTAGCTGCTAGCATATGTGTTCCTTCACAATAAAACACATGCTGCCCTATAGGAGTGACCCATGGTTGTATTTAAATAAAAAACAATAACAGTAATATCAACAACAACAATTATACACAATAATAATTACCATTAGAAATACTTATATGACATATTATGTTATTATATTATAATGTACTAATCAAGTATGTTATTTTAAATAACAATCATTTGTCTTTCATCCACATTGTGCACCGTGGGAGTGATACATATCATGTCATTGATTGATGTACACCTTCCTTGTTGTTTGTTATTCAATGCAGAACTTCAGTCGGAAACCTTCCTGCATGAGTTACTCATGACAACAAACATCAAACAGCAGCAGTTTCATTTTAACCTGATGATCCGGATGGTTTGACTTCCCGGTGACATTCCTGAAGGGGATATTCTGCCTCTCTGGTTTCCTGAATCGTGTCTTCCTGGAGTAAATGTTTCAAGTCCCAATGAGCTCCCTGTGTTGGTGACTATGATGACTCAAACAAGCTAACCTTGTACCCAGCAATGGCCTTGGTGTAGAGCTGTGATGTCAGATGGGAAGGGAGGGGAACACACAGCAGCGCCAGCGAACTACACTGTGAGTTCAATTGTTGGAGTTCAATTGCTAGTCCTGTACCAATGCTTTGTGGGATCAGTCCAAGAATGAAGAGGCTTTGAGGTGAATGGAAACCTATTGTAGTCGGTTCACACCCTCTGTTATAAGTCATTGTGGGCAGTGAACAAATGGTGTGAAAGGGCCTGACCAACCCTACCAGTGTGGTTAGTTGATCTAGATTAAACAATAACAATATTTATAGTGTGTGTGGTGGTGTACGTACACATGCATGTGTGTGTGTGTGTGTGTGTGTGTGCGTGTGTGTGTGTGTGTGTGTGTATGCAGGTATGTCTGCCAATGTGTCTGTATGTTTATGCACTCAAGAGTGTGGGGGCAATGCACACACACACACACACACACACACACACACACACACATGCAGACACACACAAACAAACATACACACACACACACACACACCACACAATGCATCGCTTTGTTTTAAAAGATCTGCTGACATGGGCCTCTTACACCTCTATGATCAGCAATTCACCTCCCTCAGAAGAGACGGAGAGAGCGAGAGAGAGACATACATACAGACAGACAGACAGACAGACAGACAGACAGACAGACAGACAGACAGACAGTTGTGTGAACTGTGTGGAGATGTCCATTGTCTCCCTATTGTGGCCACGTGGCAGCATCAATAGCACTGTGGCAGAGGGCATTGGCGGTGGTGTAAAAAGTGCTGTAGAAGACACATTGAGATAAATGTTCCGTCCACCTGTGTGTGAGCAGCATGGAGGTGAGAGTGGACAAAGAGGCTGATGAGTGTGGGTAAATGAACAGACTGTGCATACAATCATATGACCCAGAGTGTAGTGTTTCTAGAGAGCACTGCATGGACACACACACACACACACAAACACACACATGCACACTCACGCATGCACACACACGCACACACATACACACGCATGCACACGCACACACACACACACACACACACACACACACACACACACACCCTAAAACAGTCAGAGATCAGCAGCATTTAACAATGATAGGACACAAAAGTGCATATTTAAAATGTGTTTATTTTGTACATTTGCCATTACCCAGGGTATTTCTAAGCGCATCATGAAAAACAACAGCTGAGTGTTTGTTTAAAGGTGTGTTTGCTCATGGCCTGCTGGCCATAACCTGAAGTCCAGTCTTTGAGATAAAATATACACATGCCAGATGAAACAGTAGCATGTTCCACTAGAGGTTGCTAACGTTACAACAGTGGTTTAAGTTTCTCTCTTGGACAGGCATGTTGAATATAGAGAGACATAGAGAAACATAAAGGTTATGTTTGATGTGCATGGTAGGAGGCAGTGCATCATGCAAACTGAACTTCTGATAAGACCCAACAAGGTAAGGGCAAGAGATCCATCCATGGTTGAATTTGAATTTAGCCTCCCCTTTCATTCAGGGAAATCAAGGAACAAGGTCAAATAGGCCCCATGCAGAATCGTTAAAACAGTGCACTCACTGTATGTAGGAAACCACAATGGTGCTTTTCCATATGGTAAATGAGATACAGTGTCTGCAGCACAGAATTATCTCCTGACATCCTGATTAAGTTACAAGTAGGGAAGAATTATAAAACAGGACTGCAGGCGGATACAGTAGAACAGGGCAGAACACATTTCCTGAATGTCCAGTATATATTTTAAGCAAACAATCCTTTAAAGATACTGAGTATTAAAAGGCATCCACATGTCCAAATGCATATGACTCATGCGTCAAATACATTAGTCAATGGACACGTAGGGACATGTAAACAGGTTGAGAAAGTGTCTGATGACTTCAAAACCAACTGGGAGTAGCAATGTCCACCAGGGTGAGGGATTGCTGCAATATTGCATTTCAGACAGGTAAGTTAAGTATGTTATATAATATGTGCAATAATTAGTAAAGCCGATACAATCAGTTGTGAAGATTTGCATGACACAGTGTGTAATTTTTTTTGTTTGTTTGTGTGCATGTGTGTGAGATAGAAAAAGAGATATCATAGAGAGGGAGAGAGACAGAGAGATAAAGAGAGAGAGCGAGAGTCCTAATTATTGAAGAAGGGATGGGGGGGGGGGGGGGGGGGGGGGTCCGACTGTATTGTTTTAGATGAATGCCCACTAGTCTGATTTTTTTAAGTTCAAGTTAAAACATTTCAATTTTGACCCACGCTACATATCACGGCTCCAAATTGAACCAGCTGCTCTATTTGTACCTCCCC
>JACYXH010000479.1:14413451-14463451 GCA_026745465.1 Lota lota | reverse complement strand
CTTGTCCCTGTCTGTCTGTCCCGCTGTCTGTCCCCTCCCAACCCCCAAACGTATTTTTTTCAGCCACCAGCTTGCCATGATCACCCGTCTCCAGTGACTGTGCTTTTCATTCAATCAGAATCAAGAAATGCTATTAGCATGTCTGCCGTCACCACAGATAGTGTGGCTGTGTGTGAGTGTGTGTGTGTGTTGGGGGTACATGTGATTTAGATGCATGTTGGGTGAAATGTCTGTGCATGGCTTATGTCACTGAGCTCCAGTAAACCTCTGCTGCTGCACAGGCCCCCGGGGCTCTGATTGCACATGTTGAGACTGGGATGGGGGGAGGAGGTGGGGGGGGGGAGAGATAGATAGTCATTGATTGGTGCTTAGTGTTTTTTTTTTGTACTGCTATTTATATTCCATTTGACAAATGGACTTCAGTGGTCTGTTAGTGTGCTGAGAGATTGGTAATATGTCTCTGTCTATATATCTAGCTTGCTCTCTGTCTCTCCCTCTCTCTCTATCTCTCTTTATCTCTCTTTCACGGTCTCGCTTTGTCTCTTTCCCTCTCTCTTTGCCTCCCTCTCTTTATATGTCCTCCTTCCAGTTCTCTTGTTTTTCTCTTGTCAACTGCTGACACACCCATGAAACTATTAGTTTTGTATGTGTGTGTGTGTGTGTGTGTTGTTTTCTTTCAATGCCAATATCGTTGCAGGTATGTGGAATTATGAGTTGATTGAAATTCCATAACCATCTCATGGCATATTACCGCACATGACAAATCTTGACAGTATTCAAGGTGACGTCAAAAGGCTTAAAGTGTGTAAAGAAACGCCCATTGGTGTTCATCAGGAATGACACCCTTGGGTATTTCCACCACCCATGAAACCAACAAACTCTACCGTAAAACCAGCTTAAATTCCAACTGCTTTCAAAGACAAGTAGACATGCAACAAAGACAAAAATTGTTTCGTAAACAATATTATATAGGGGTGGGTTGAATTATTTTTTTTACACATGGATTGTGGCAGTATTAAACGTCTGGCTTAATTCAGGACACCTAGTTGGCCCTATTGTGTGAGTATTGTGATTGTGAGTAAGCCTCTTAGTCATTAAAACAACAGAAGAAGAAGATGCGGACGTCCATCCAAGATGGAGAATGTTCATGTGTTTTAAATTGCACAGAAATCTGTGTTACTTTACCTTGAGCATTGAGATGTTGATTTACAATATAGTTAAAAAAAAATATGAAACCCCAAAAATATTGCAGTACATCACATTATGAAGTAATTATACTGCAAAATATTGTATCGTTATCCTTGAACCTAGATGTGTTCCAGATGTGTACCAGAATCATGCCAGTAATCACCCCTAATATTATATAGGCTGGTAGGTAAAAATAGGTATACAATTAAAAAAATGATTTAGGTTGAATCATGTGGCTTCTACTGATAGCATTTCCCCCCCAGAAGCGTTTTGCCCTGGTTCTGAATGTGAAAGTCTGTGTGTGGGCACTGGATCCCCGCAGGTGAATGACATGGGGTTAGTGACTAGCGCTGGTCTACGTTGAACCAGAGTGCAGCGATGTAGAAATAATCACATATCCCACTATAGATTTTTCCATCTCTCTATTTCTGGAGGCCTCGATCTGAGCATAGTGTATAATATAATTCATTGAGTGGAGTTTTCTATATGTGTGTGTGTGTGTGTATGTGTGTGTGTGTGTGCGTGCGCTCATGAGTGTATGTACGTGTGGCCATGGATTTGTTTGCGTACATGCACACATTCACAACAGTTGTGTTTGTCTTTTATTCGATTTTGATTGATTAAAATGGTATGTCTGTATTATTGTTGTGGTGACCTTTTGTGTTTATGTAAGTATGGACACAATACTTGGAGCTATGACAAACTCAGCACAATAAACAGACAAACAACAAGAGGCTATTTGAGACGACAATCACAACAAAGACCCTTCCTGTTATGCATTGGCTGCAGTGGGTGTTATGTAGTCAGCTTCTACCTCTTTCTGGTCATTTAACCATTCTATTTCTGTCTCTTACTCTCTCTCTCTCTCTCTCTGTCTCTCTGTCTCTCTGTCTCTCTGTCTCTCTGTTTCTCTGTCTCTCTGTCTCTGTCTCTCCCTCTGTCTCTCTCCACTCCATTCATTTGACAGTATCTGTGTTCTGTGGGCTTTGAGAGGACTCTGCAGAATGTAGACTGGGCCTGTGTATTTGTGTGTGTGTGTGTGTGTGTGTGTGTGTGTGTGTGTGTGTGTGTTAAGCGTAGAGTGTGTTCTGTGTGAACAGGGCAGACCAATTGTTCAGCTCCCCTCATCTAACAGGCTGAAGTCCAGAGGTGTTTTCCTTGGCCCAGCTCGCTATTTGATCAGGCTGTTTTCTGGAATACACACTGACCTAGGGTAAGGCCATATCACCCTCTCACTCCTCCCCCCCCCCTTTTCTCTCTCTCTCTCTCTCTCTCTCTCTCTCTCTCTCTGTCTCTCTCTCCCTCACCTGCGCTTACTTTGTATCCTCAGGTCAATAGCTTAGCTCAATCTGTTTTCATCGTCCTTGAAAGAGTAGGCAGGATAAGAGTAGGCAGGATTTAAGGGCAGGATAGAGTGACAATATCTTGACTTGCCTGTGTCTAAAAGCATGGGGTCTAAATGTAAGGCCAAAGGAGAATTAGGTTTGGTTTAGTCGGACCGCCGGCTCGATGTCTGAACTCATGCGCACACACACACACACACACACACACACACACACACACACACACACACACACACACACACACACACACACACACACACACACACACACACACATACAGTCATACACACACATATCCCAAGGTTGACTCTTGCACCTACTTGTAAAATGTGCCCAAGGTTGAGGGAGGCTCCCAATAAGTCCCAAATAAGGCTCCCAATAAGCTAAGAAGTGTGAGCGGTACGTGTGTGTCTAACAAGAATTATCGGCTGAACATTTGAGTTCTAAGGAACTCTACGTGTAACTTCTGGATAATGTTAATAATAATTGCATGATGAGTAATTTAACCAGCTGTTAAATAGCTCTTAAAATGTAACTTTTTCATTCTGTGTTAATGAAGCAATAAAGGCAAAAGCCTTTATGGTAACCTTCACTTTTTCAGCTTCATGCCACCAGTTTGCGTGTGAACTCAGTCTCCCCTATTTGGTCTGTGTCTCCCCCTGCCACACAACCATACACACACACACACACACACACACATGCACACATGCACACACGCACACACACGCTCCTCTGTTTGGCCTCCACTCTGAGATAAGCTCCCCGATTGTTTATATCATCACGCTAAAAATGCACCACCATAGCCACTTGTTTCATGTCAACAACTTTAATAAATTGTTTCAAGGAATAATATCGAAGATTTCGAAGATGTAAATAAATGTCACTTTCTATCATCGAATGAGGTAACACAACGGTGATAAAGCATATGTTCCACTGATGAAAGCACTTGCATATGCGGTATTATGATTGTTACGATGGGTGTCGGTGGCGACATTCCTGGAAAAAATCACGTGCAGCGCACATTTTGTGTAAGAGAACTAAATGGAAATCTTCAAGGTTACCATTTTAATGCACTTAAAAAAGTAAAAAACTGTTTTATCCAGCTGCTTGAATCTATTCAGGCAGGCAATCTTGGTTTCTTCTTCGTCTTACGTGTGTCTTAATTCCCCTTTGCTTTCTTCATCATGACGTGTTTGAACTAGATCCCTCTGAGTTGAATTATGATATGTTGTGTTCGGGTTCTGGAAATAGGTTTGGCTTCAACAGGGGATAGTTGGAGGAGGAAATAAATAGCTGGGTACTTGAAGGGGCAGCAGAAGAGATCCTTAATAGGATTAAACTTGCCACTGACCTCTGCTGATTTGTAGGTCAATATCCAACATAGATAGGATGTGTGTGTGTTTGTGAGACTGTGTGCGTGCTTGCACTTGCATTTGTTTGTGCATTTATGATGTGATTATGACTCCCTGCTTTAGGACATGCCCGAGCAACGTAGCTGCCATCCAGGAAAGGGCTGACTGGTCACAAACTAAAAACCTTATCCGTGTGCACGTTGTCTCCATCAAAGCACCTCTATGTCACTGAAAAATGTAGAGAATCCATGCAACCCATCCACCAGAACACAAATCTACCTGAACCCCTGGCCCCAACCTCCCTTTCGAACCGCCTCCATATATAACGTGCATCCCACCACTATTCTCTTTGACAACATAGGCTTGTTATTACATGAAATTACAGAGAATAACTAAAGGAATTGCACCACCAATAGCTCCCAGCTCCATGAGCGGAATCTATGTGTGTGTGTGTGTGTGTGTGTGTGTGTGTGTGTGTGTGTTTGTGTGGGTGTGCATGCATGTGTGGGTGTGTGTGTGTGGGTGTGGGTGTGTGTGCGCACGTGTGCATGTGTGCGTGGGTATGTGTGTGTGCATGTATGTGTGTCTGTGTTTGTGTTTGGGTGTGTGTGTGTTCCAGTCTTTTAGCACAGTCAGGTCTGTTAGGGGCTTGATGGCAGTGACGGAGCCCATCAGGCAAGGCCAGGATCTCCTTAGGGCTGCACAGACAGGGTGACACTGGGCCGTTGTATGGGTATGGGATTTGGAAAGAAGAGAGCACCGATAAGCCAGAGGGCATGCTACTCTAAATGGACAACTGGGGCAGTGTAGGTGCAGCTGGGTTAGGAAAAGAGAGGGGAAGGGGGCCGGCTGGGTGGTGTTTGCCTATCAAGGTGCAGGCACTGCTTTGCAAAAGCCAGACACCTCTCTGAGAACGTTAGCATTGGCACTAATGCCATAATTAGTGTCTGTGTATTCTCACATAGACAGGACACCCTTAAACAAAAAGGACAAAAAAGACTCACACATACACACACACACACATACACAACACACACACGCTCACACACACACACTGTCACACACATACACACACCCACACACATACACACACAACACAAACACATTCACACACACACACACACATACACACTGACACACAACACAAACACACACACAACTCTCTATGTGTATGTTCCTCTGCAATCCCAAGTGCTCTGTCTCCATTCAGACTTCCTCCTTGAGAGCCAAACCGCTCCATCCTAGCGATCCCACGGCCACTCCACATTCCCTGCATACCCCACCATGGCTGGCCCTCATCACCACCAGTGACTTGCAGCCCATCTCTCACCAGCACTATAGGAGCTTTATCTGCAACCCAACAGTCAGTCCGCCCTGCCAATCATCGACTTTCATTCATTTCACAAGATATGAGCGATGGACGAGGCACCGACGACAAATCTTTTGGGATTTTTAAAGTCATCTACTTTGGATCTAAAAGTGCAATACCATGGCCCCATTGATTGACATTTGAAAATGATTTCCAGAATTGAGCGCGACACACTTTCTACAGCAGGCGGACTAGTACCATGCTTGGTTTATCGTTCTTCAGCAAGCGGGGGAGTGACTTTGTGTATCGCTTGTTTAGTTAGAGCACTCTGTCACCAGGCAGCAACAGCTGGCCGCACGCAGAGCTCTTCAACAGCCTTTTGATTAGGCAGCGTAACAAGTCAACATCCCCCGTCGGCGTCTTGCCGCCTCCGTCTCCCAGCATTCATTACTCTCCCTGCGTCCTCCCTGCGCCAACACCGTATCCATCATTTACATGTTCTCTCTACCCTGCTCCTCCCTCCCTGCCCCTGCCCGCCACCCAGTCGGGTAAGAGTTATAATAACACACCTAGTTTCATGTACCAGCTCTGCCAACACATCTCAGTCACTTCGGTGTGTCAACTGTGTGTGCTTGTTAAAGAGACAGTGAGTTAGAGTGTGAGAGTGACATGTGAATGTGTATACATGTGTATACATGTATACATGTGTGTCTTTGTGTGTTTGTGCGTGTATGTGTGTTTGTGCGTTCCAGTGTGTTTACTTTTCCAGGACCTCTCCGACCATCCCACTGAAACCAACCATTTATCTTTGCTCTATGATTGGTTCATCCCTCTGCCTTATTTAACATCAAGAAATACAACAATCTGCCTCATAATAACCCACAAGCGCACAAACACACATACACACACAAGCTCTGAACTTGGCCTGTGTGTGTGTATGCGTATGTTTGAGTGAGAGAGTGTGTGAGAGAGTTAAAGTGCGAATTGAATCTGTGATATTGTTATCTCTTCCGTGGTGCTGGAGGACTGTTTGGAAGACCCACTGCAGCTTTGACCTGTGAGTGTGTGTGTGTGTGTTTGAACCCGCATGCTGAGGAGAGTTAGAAGCTGGGTGTTTTGACAGCTTTCGCACAGCTTGGGACAGGAGGTGTGTGTGTGTGTGTGTGTGGGGGGGGGGGGGGGGGGGGGGGGGGGGGGGGGGGGGGGGGGGGGGGGGGGGGGGGGGGGGGGGGGGGGGGGGGGGGTGGGGGGCTGTGGGATAATGGGGCAAGCCGAAAGGTGGTGAAATAGGGTGAATCCATGAGCTTTTTAATTAATTCAAGCATCTCAAGTGCTTGAACTGCATTATCTCAATAACCAGAGAAAATATTAAAAACTTTAATCAAATAATATGCGTCTGAGGATACAAAAGCACTTCATTTGTAATACACCCAAAGTGAAAATAATTTGCAAAGATTTGAGACTTGATATTGGCAAAAAGGCTTTCTGTCCAGGATGATGTGAAGAGATTAAATAAAAAATGGTTGGTTTAAAAAAAAAATGGCTGCCTCAAACTCTCAGTATAGTTGTTTTGTTGTCCAAACAGAGTGTGGGAGATCTCCTCCTCCTTCTCCATCCCTCCATAACCAGCCAACAAGAAACAATCTCAGAGCATTCCCCCCCCCAAACTCTGTTCTAAGCCAGGGGGGGTGTCTATGCAGGGGTGGGGGGAGTGAACTTCTCACAGAGTTAATCAAAGAGCAATAAAGCTCATAAACAGTGGGTGATTTGTCTTCTCCTTCACTACCGAAGCTGAGAAGGACCCACAGCACCTCTGCGAGAGTTCCGTCAGCAAGGCTCCGCACAATACACATCCATCACAAAAACCCTGCTACCAGGCCTTCGCCTGTGCCAACGTCAATGACCCCCCCCCCCCCCCCCCCCCCCACTGCAGACTGTTATTCACTCTGAATCATTATGTGCCTGCCAGAAAGGGTCAGGGTTCATGGGTTTCTCAGGACATTGTGTGTGTGTGTGTGTGTGTTTGTGGGGGGGGGGGGGGGGGGGGGGGGGGGGGGGTTGCTGACACCAGTAAGAAAACATCAACATAACATCTTCAAAGTTCTGCTGTCTTCTGTTGTTGTTGTGTTATTTGTGGTTCCAAGCGCACAATAACATGCATGTCTATTTCCCTCTATGGATTCATCTACATGTGCCTATAGTAGTAAATAATGCGTGGCTGGTGCTGCTTTATGACATTGTCAGAATGTTGTCAATACAGTTAAAGGGCATGGGCCGGATATCGGGATTCCAGTAGCTATTTTCAGTCACGTCATTCTATGCATGTGGTCAATGCAAGAGTCAATCTCGATCTATAGATGACAGGCTATTTAGGTGGAAAGGTTAGTATAGCCAGTTGTTGGGGACAACATTCATTATTTCTTTACAGTAATTATTTGCTATTTTTCTTCCCACAATTCTCCCAATCACCTGCGGCTTCACACCAATAGCCGCCCCCCCCCCCCCCCCCCCCCCCCCCCCCCCCCCCCCCCCCCCCCCCCCCCCCCCCCCCCCCCCCCCCTGGAGTCGCATGCTAGATTGATCTAGTCTCATTAGTAAGCCTTTGTTTTAGGAACAATCAGTACCACACTCTACCAGTAGATGTCTGTCTTCTTTCGCCCATGGTCGCTCTTTGAACTTGGATAGCGGTTTTTTCAAGGTTGCGTAATAACTACAGGCAACTTAATGCATGTCGTTAACTATGACTAAAAGGGGAAGCAACACACAAAATATGCTGATACAATACACCTAGTTAAAAAGTTAACTGGATTGAAGTCAGGTTGAGTGGCTTCTCAGGTCAACATTGACACAGCTAAAAGGCCTACATAGACATCTTCATCTCACTTAAATATGTTAATTGTAGCTAAACAGTTAAGGTGTGTCAGTTTCTGTCCTGTGCAGAATACAACTACTAGACACGGGGAAAAGGCAAAAATGTTATTGTAGCAGCACATATATAGTGCCAGTAACTGTGCTTAAAATGAAATTAAATCTCTGAGTAAAGCAGTTTTAAGCACAACGAAGAGTAGGACTACTCAATATTATTAGATAATATAGTGTTATGTAGCCTACACTACTTATACTGAATAATATAGACCCACTGCTAGTGCTACTCTCATGTGTCAATGCAATCTTCTATTCGTCAATGTAATATGCTGTTCAATATATTGTTATATTAATATATCAATATAACAATATATTGTTATATTGAGCAGCCCTACTGACCGTTGGACGGTGGAAATAGTCTTGCTTCCTATTAATGTTGAACCGTGTTGTCAGGCGTGACGGAGTTAACAGGGCGGGAGAACGCAGTTTCAGGGATGGTCCACCCACAGTAACTGTTTTGTGATTGGCTCGCGTCTCTAGCAACTCTGGGACCAGCTCGCGGAGTTGTCGGTGACGCGCATTGTTGTGGGCGTGCCGCGCAGGATATACGCTAGAGAAACAACAATAGATGTGGCTTGGACTATTAACGCTTGTGGTTGCTTTGTGGCTCGATTCTGCTCCAAACAAAGGGATGTGACAATTATAGGTACACATCTGCAGCAAAACGTCCGACCTACCACGTTTTGAGAAGTATAGGTCTGGCTAGCCGGGGCGATTTAAGCAATAGGAAGATGTTGCCACTGTGACAAGTAGCCTACTTCTTCTGCGACATTCGCAATAAGTCTATTATCTCCCACCTGCAACAACGGTCTGCGACCTCCATTATTTCTAAAGTCTGTTTTTTATTTCCGCTGCGGGACGCAGTTTGGCATGTGGGTCAATACTGGAACCGTCGGCAGGTAGGGGCAACTCCTTCAAGACTCCCTGATGGGTCACATGCTCGTAATGTTATTCTATAGTGCACAAAGCAATAACATGGAGATATAATGTAGGCAATTAGTCTGTACCTTGAGACATCAGAGAAAGGTTGCCCCAGATGTTGGGTAGGACACAATTTACACCCCACGTGGGCTCCCTCACAGGCGTAATGTCTTATCGACTTGTTTTTGCTGTTGGGTGTGTGTGTGTGTATTACCGGACGGGCTTTGCTCTACACGCAAGGCATTTGTGAATCTTACTGTGTTTTAGTCCACTCGGGGTTTGGTTCTTCTTATCTCTAATCGACTTCCAGACAGTTGACGCGCTGCCTCGTTGGACAGACTTTATCTAGGTTATTGCCTTTTCTTTTTTTTTCTTCTTTTTTTTTTACTGGCTCGCTCCCCAACCCAATGAATGAGTCAGGTGGTTATGAATGGCTGCGGACAGACGAGGATTAGTTCATTGATACGCAGTGATTCTAGCAGTGTGTCAGCAGTAGTCTCAGCTGTGTGCACTTGGTATCATACTGATAGACTAGATTTAATTGTTGATTATTTAATACAATATTGCATGCACTGGTTCAGCGTGTGCCAGTACAAGATTGTTTATCAGATCCCCAACGATCAGAAACAACTAATGGAATTGATGTTGCATAACCTTTTAGTTTTTTTTTATTAGACTCTATCAAGTTGTATTTTCTCTTTGGCCTATATTGATTTGCAAGCAACTCCATCTTTGTTATGCACAGGTTGGTCCGTTTTACAATTATCACTGCTTCTAAATCCTGTGTATTATTCTACATTATTTTGTTTTTGAACCCACAATCTGCTATTATGATATCAATGAAGATGTGAAACATTATTCCACATATACAGTAGATATCAAATGCAGTAAAAACACAAGAAAAGCTACCCACTCCTGGTACAATCAATAGGTTGGCTTGTGCCAGTTGTTTGATTTTAAATGCACAGGAAGTGGTTTATATGATTTAGAAATGATTTAGAAATTAATATATATTAATGTGTAAATGAATGATATATCTAGGCGTTGGTCCCCGGATGCTGTACTGTCTTGCACTTTATTGTGCTATTCTATTCTACAGGCTTGAATTGGCCTTGAATAAATATGATGTGGTGTTGAGTGGTGTATTGTCGAGAAGGTAAATCGAACGATTAGTCTTTGACCTGTTTTAACAGCCCAGAGAGATAGCCGTGACAGACCCACATGGAATTGTTAGCCAGGATAACATGACTGACTAGAATGTTGTGATCTAAGGCACCTGACCGTGTCGGACAGCAGCCACAATACATTTATGTGCTTGTTTATTTTCCACACCAGTGATTTTAAGAGATGGTGATCTGGGTAAGTGGGTTTTCTCTGTTTAGTCTAAGACTCAGCATTATGTGATGCACAGAGGCCTTTTAACTATATGTTGTTCATGATTATCCGCTTCTAGGCTCTTCATCTTTAAAACATTTGTTATCACAAATATACCTACCCATGTGATTGGGTAAAATTTGGAGGCCTTTTGAGGATTGTTTATTCGGTAACATATGTGTAAGGATAACAATCTAATTATAACTTAATTAGCAAGACTTGAAAGTTGGGAGAGTTTTACAGGAATGGGTTAGAGTTGGATATATATATGGACCCAGGGGGTTGGGTGGGGCAGGGATGATGGAAATGAGGTCAGCTGTCTGTTTGTGATGCTGAATTGCTATCCATTGAAGAGAGGAGTACACTTTCCACTGGCAAAGTGGTATGCGAAAACATCATTAACTACAAACCATCTGTAGATCAACACATCAATATATCTCAGTCTCATTTACTCTTTGTTTATCGTTAAGATTGGTCCATGCATGGTCCACCTAACTTAACTGCTAAGGTCATTTGAAGCACAATAACACATAATTGGGTCATTGTAATAATTAGCTAATACAAAATAGTATATAGACCCAATGCTAGTCCTGCTCTCATGTGTCTCTCATCTTTCAGTATGTTCCATGCAGTAGGACTGTGTCGTAAACCAAAATGGAAGCTGTTACAACCTAGTTAGATGCATGGTCCTTACACTTCTCTACACCGGAAGTGTGTGCATCTGTGGTCGTGCATGAGGCCTGAGCCTAGACCAGACCAGAGAGGCTGAAGTTTACTGTCAGCCGCACAGGATGACAAGGCAACAGACAGATAAGTTATGTAACCAGTCTGAGCCAGCTGGGCCTCTGGCAGCTACTGTCCCACACACACATGCACACACGCACGTAGGCACGCACACACGCATATACACACACACACACACACACACACACACACACACACACACACACACACACACACACACACACACACACACACACACTGTATATCAATCTAGAAATTAATCTGGAAATATCCATTCATTGGCTTGCCCATAAGTAGAGCAAGTTGTAATTGAAACCAGTATAGAGTACGGTCCGCGTATCAGTATGAAATCTAACTGTGCATGTCTGACAAAACTGCAAGATGAGAAGTGAAGGGTGAAATAGTGGTGTATCGGAGCGGACAGGAAGGAAAGGCTGAGTGAATAAGAGAAAGGAACAGTACAGGTCAGTGGGTCAGAAGGTGTGAGAGATTATTTAGCCAACAAACCAGACATAAAACACTTAAATAGAACTGAAAGCAAACGTTCAGGGACAGAATTATTGTTCTGAATGTAATGAATTGCCCCCTCTGGCTTTAAGCAAAGCAATCCTGAGACACACGCACACTATACCCAAATTATGCATGAGTCTCTGTGTCTGTCTGGATCTCCTGTACCATATTCCCTCTGCAAGCCAAACGCACGCAAGCACGCACGCTATTCATCATTCATGTAATAGCATTTTCTTTTGCAGTGGTCTTACAGTGTGGGTTATGTGAATACCTTGCACAGGCACATGCATGAACCTCACACAACCACACATGTAAACACGAAGAGGGAAAAATGTGTTTTGATGGCCGTAAGCCAACAGCTAAGGTCTAGACGTCTTGTCAGGAGCGTACCCCTAACTCAGGGGTCAGCAACCTGCAGCTCTTCCACCCCTCTGCAGTGGCTCCCTGTAGCTTTCAGGGAACACCTTATTTTGGAGGTCAAGGTGATACTGTGACACTAAAATATAAATAAAAAGTGTTTTAAGATTTGGTCAACCAAAATAAACGTCACATCCTACAACTACAAATTTCATAAATGCAACAAACTATAGGCTATTAGTTATTTTATATATAGTATAACTATATATCAAACTTTATATGCTGTGTTATCTTAATTGTAGGGGTGAAATAGGTTTTGTGGCTCCAGGTATGTTTTATTTGGTGGGCGAGGGACAAAAAATGGCTCTTTTGATAGTGAAGGTTGCAGACCCCAGCCCTAACTGATTGTAAATAAAACCTGAGCTTCCTGCTACTTCCTGTTCCCCTGGGGAACCCTACGCTGCCCTGGTGATGTCTGGTCGTCACATCGGCTGCGATCGGAAAGATGTGCGCATGGAAATCTTTCCTGTTGTGCATCAGTTTGTTTTTGTGTATTTGTAATATGTATGCAGTTCACATTGGTGTGCTGTTTTTGTACTCGTATGCATATACGTTTGAGCCAGTGCTTATGTGTGCATTGTGTGCATTGTAGGCCTGTCACATAATCATCAAACTATAGCCTGGGGAAGGTGGATGCAGAGTCCCAGATAAAGCCTGCTCTCTGGGAGCTCTGGAGCCCTGGATCCCCCTGAGAAAGTTTCCAGACATCTTACTCTACTGTCTGTTACATCACTGCTCTCACATCCTACCAAGACTCATTGATTGGCCCTGAGCTAATTAACACACACACACACGCACGCACGCACACACTAACACACGTTAAGCTTATATCGGTCAATGATAGGGGATGTCTCCCTGACCTTCCACTGCACTCACTCTCTTTCTTGCTTTATCTTGTTCTCTCTCTCTCCCTCTCTTTCTCTGCATGTCTCTTTTTTAGTTGCCGTGCATTAACTGTGCGCGGCTGTGCAAACCAAAAATGACCTAATCTCGGCCCTCGCTCACAGTGCATATGGCGGCTTGTCGCTTGTTGCGCACCTCTGAAATACTGAAGCTCGTTACCTGAAATCCTCCAATCACATCCATGATTTGGAAGCGCAAACTGTTCGTCGAGGAAACAAGGCCTCCTTAAAAGATGATGACGACAAAATGATTTATTAGAGAAACAATGTTCAGCAATGTTTGACAATAACAACACAGAGAACCGTTCCTCTGGAAATAGTAACTACCATCTGCAGTTTTTCATAAGTTGCGTTTCGTGTTCAGTGCCCTCTGTCGTCCAGGAGAATATAGACTACGGCGCACTTCACACACAGCGCATCACGGCGACTATACTGGAGCCTTTATGGTAGAGAAGATGTCAGCAGGAAAAAAAAACAGTGATTTCCCCTGAGCATGCTCAGTTACTGCTTGTACCCGCTCTGTTGATCCCAACAGTACAACCGTCTCATCCCAAACAGGACAGGGCTGTGTTTACAAAGGAGGAGAAAAAATATGTGTGTGCCTCTCTCTCTCTCTCTCTCTCTCTCTCCCTCTCTCTCTCTCTCTCTCTCTCTCTCTCTCTCTCTCTCTCTCTCTCTCTCTCTCTCTCTCTCTGTGTCTTTCTCTCATCCCTCTGTTATTTTCTCTTAGTCATTGCACAAATCCCCATGTCCACCCTGGCTCTCCTGTTTGTCTGCTGTACTGCTCATGTTATTAATGCCACTGATTGTGCACTGAAAGTATCCCTACCCGCCCCTCATTCAGCAAAGCCCTCTGCAGCTGTCTTCTTAAACAACCACCATGTCCATCAGTTGGATCTCCGTTAGATAGGTTTTTACCGCCCCTTTTTTATTACTCTGCTATCTGGTGTACCTGACGCACAGCACACTGCCGTGTGTGTGTGTGTGTGTGTGGTCCCTGGAGATGTTGCATTGGCAGATGGGTAGTGACAGGTGGTGGTTGGTGGTGGTGGTCTGTAGTGGACATATTATTCATAACTTTGGAAAGACAGGCCAGACCATTTCACCTCCACAGTGAGCACACTGACTGAACACAGCTTCTTCTGATTGGCAGTCGCCTACAGCTCAGACAAATGAAGGTAGGCCTGCCCCTGATTTTCACACCTGTATCTGATTGGTCTCCTTCTTTAAGAGGAACTTGTGGAGTCTCAATGTTGGCAGCTTTATTTTTGGTTGTAGTTTTCATGGAAATGTACTGTATATCCATATATAAGTATTTGTGATGAGGCTTCCTCTAGCTTCAGCAACAGAGGCATCGTATTAAACAGGATGAAAGATGTGTATGGGAAAAAGTGTGGGTTTGTGGTCATAGAGATTCATGGCTGGCTGAATTCTACAGCAGTGCACATGGCTTGCTTGTTTGATGAATAGATGCCATTTATAGACACTGGTGTCTGTCAATGCAGGCCTACACTAGCATCCACATCAATGGAGTAACAAGCTGCAGCCTTTATGAATGTTTCAGTGGCTCTATTTATGGGGATTTGGGTCTTAGTACAGTTGGCAAGAGCTGATGGGTTGGTTTGACTGGACTCTCAGTGTTGCAGTATCAATATCACCTTGATAAATTAGCTTTCACAAGGAATATGCTGTATATGGGTCGCTAGCCTATTTGTTGTGGCATGCAATGAATGCATGTAATCAGTTTAAGGCTATGGGGATTTGAAGTTGAAGCTTTTCATAAGTTATGGTTTTGGTTCTCTTTTCTATTTCGATAGGAACACTTGATGTGACGTGATGCCTGGTTCATTCTAGAAGACAATGATAGGACTGGATGAAAATCTTACCATTGTCTTTGAGTCCATTAGGTCATTCAATAATTCATAAGTCACTCGGATTCATTCAAGTATCCTTTCCTTAATCGATGTTGTGTGCATTATATTAATTCCAATAAATGGAAACAATATAGACTGACATTTACGCACATACATTTATGTGTGCGTATTTTGAGGAAACCATGCAAAAAAATAGGATGTTTCACACCATGGAGGAAGTAGATGACTGATTTGCTTCAAGAGAGATTTTTCTCCCTGCTGCAAAGAGGCCAAGATATGTTTTTTGTCTGCCAAAGTACTTTAGATGCTTTATCACATACCAGTCTTTCGTTTATTTATTTAATTCACTATAAGGGCGATGCTATCTTCTCTCGCTCTCTCTGTGTCTCTCTCTCCTTCTTCCTGTGCTGGTACATAAATAGCACTGCTGTCTCCCCATTGCTCAGCCTGAAAACCTCCGTCTGTTCTGTGGAGGAGTTTGGCAGCAGCCTGGGTACACTGGTCAGTACAGCCATGGGGGCTTTGAGCCTTGGCAAAATCTGCTGAGCCATGACTTCTTTGACCCCATGCGGGTCAGAGTGACCTCCTATATTACGGCCAATCAATGCGTAGAAACTGTATGATCCAACTCTGCAACCATCTCAATTCGATTTTATTTTATTCTTTAAGGAATTCAGTTTGAACTGAATGTGTTTATGTGTGTGTCTCCTTTTCCTCTGTCTCTGTCTCTGTCTCTGTCTCTGTGTCTGTCTGTCTGTCTGTACAGGGCACTCTCCATGGATATAGACACTGACTATGAGCGGCCCAATGTGGAAACCATTAAATGTGTGGTGGTGGGAGACAATGCAGTCGGCAAAACACGGCTCATCTGTGCCCGAGCCTGCAATGCCACCCTCACACAGTATCAGCTCCTTGCCACCCACGTGCCAACCGTTTGGGCCATCGACCAATACCGTGTCTGCCAGGAGGTGGGCACACGCACACATGCACACACAATCACACACACATACGCTCATGTGCACACACACACACACACACACACACAATATACACACATGCACACTCACATACACCTACACACACACACACACACACATATACAATAAATACACACATGCACGCTCACATACACCCACACATGCACGTACACACACACACACACACACACACACACCCCAACACATCTTGCTATCATAATGTCTATGTTATAAGCATGCAAAATGTAAGCAGAGTGAACATAATGATGGGTATGTGGATGTAGGTGCTGGAGAGATCCCGGGATGTGGTGGATGAGGTGAGCGTGTCCCTGAGACTATGGGACACCTTTGGAGATCATCACAAAGACAGGCGGTTTGCGTATGGCAGGTAAGAATGCACATGCAGGCACATACACATATAGGCAAGCAGGAATGCAGTCAGGCCCACACACACACACACACACACACACATACACATGCACACACACACACACATGCAGACACGCAGTCATGCACAATACACACAATCTGTCTCTCCCTATCTAGTTCACCATAGCGCTCTAGCTGTTAAAATAAGGTTGTTGACTTTCTTTCGTTGTATTTCTGGCTATCACACTAGGTTGACCTTATGATATCACACACACACACACACACACACACACACACACACACACACACACACACACACACACACACACACACACACACACACACACACACACACACAAACTGCACTATTTTAAGCTTTTGGGGAACAAGGATGTGACACAGACAGACTGATTGTCTAGGCTTCTGCAGTGGAATTAATCACACCTTAGCAAATTCAGGGACCTTTTAAGGAACTACCAACAAAGGAACATACACACACCCAATCACACACAAGGCAGGCTATTTGCAACGTAATGCTTGCGTGATAGGTTAATCTCTTAATCCGTTTATTCATCTGCCTGTCGCCTCCTGATCCTCTTTTGCGGCTTCATCCAACTTACTTAGATCAGTCTGTCCTTTAAAAACCTTTTTAAGTAATCCTGACTTGCAACACACACGCACATACACACATACAGTCATACACACACACACACACACACACACACACACACACACACACACACACACCATGCATACACAAAGCGGACAGCAAGATTCCCTACAAAATTGCTAAACAAGTTGTCACTGTTTGAACATACCTGTGTGATTACTCTATCTTTTCTTGTTTGCATATGCTTATCAGTATGTCGCCCAAAGCTTCCTGCCCTATCTGTCCTCTTTACCTCACTCCCCTCTTCACTCCCCTCTGGCCGTTGTAATTGAGTCTGCAGTAACTGTGTTTCTGCTTATTTGCACGTGCATGTGGCTTTGGATTCAGTGTGTGTGTGTATGTGTGTGTGTGTTTTTTTTATCTGTGTCTGCTAGAGTGCTGTATGCCTAATCACTCTGCAGTCGGCTGATGATTGAGGAACGGTGCCAACTCAGCTGTTCCCTGCTCTAACCACGCATCACCTAACCTTTAATGAACACACACATACACACACACACACACACACACACGGGCACGCGTGCTGGTCCCAGACGTCTGACCTCCTTCTGCCTGGCTAACATGCTCAGACATGCTCCCCCTCACCACCATATTATTCAGCCCTCATCTTCACAACCCTCCTCCTCTTCTCCTAGATTCCTTTACGCCTCCTTACCCACCACCCCTCATTTCCTCTACCATGGTATTTCGTTAATATCAAAACTCTAAATAGTAATAGTCAAGTCAGTTCAAATGCTCTCACCTCACTATGGGAAAGTTCTGGCTGTTCCACTGAAACTGAAACCGCAACGTGCCTATTCCGTTCATTTCCTCTAAAGTTTCATGGGGCAAGTCCGGTCTGTTTACACTATGCTGGATTCCCTTTCACTTCAAATGGAAAATCGGACTCAGTGTATTTGTGTGTGGGTTGGTTACCTTACATAATCTTGTCCATAAAATGACCTTTGTAATTTGGATCCACCTGACACAAACACACAAACACTTAATCTCTGTCACTGTCACTGTCACTCTCACTGTCACTGTCACTCTCACTGTCACTTAATCCCTCTGTGTCACTCTCTGTTACATAATCTTGCCCATAAAATGACCTTTGTAATTTGGATCCGCCTGACACATAAACACACAAACACTTAATCTCTCACTCAATCTCTCAATCTCTCACTCTCATTCTATCATACCCACTCTCTCACACACACACACACACACACACACACACACACACACACACACACACACACACACACACACACACACACACACACACACACACACACACACACACATATACACACACACAAACCCTGCATTGCATTTTTCATTAGGTGTGGTTAATTATTGCCTGATGACTTAACAATGTCTTGCCCATTAGGGAGATCTCTTGGGAACACCCATACACACGCACACCATACCAGCCCCATCTTAAGACTTCAGAATGTGTGTACGTGTCGCTGTGTTCGTTCTACAACACAGTAACTGAAGAAAGAAGAATGTGTGAGTGTGTGTGTGCTAGTCTATTCTTAGCCTGGTCTTTGTGCATGGTGCAGCCTTAGGGTGCTATGTTAGGCTTGGCTTTATGTAAGTAAGAGCAACAGGGGCTTCACCAGCCTTCCAGGGACACACACACACACACACACACACACACACACACACATCCAAATCATGATTTGGGAACCCCATTGTCATCATAAGTTGCCTTAAAGCACATGTGTAATATTTTATTTTTTTAAACATGAACAATTCCTTCTTCACTCAATGTTTACAAGTCGGGATGGTGTCACCTTAGATAAGAACAAATATATTTCCTAACATATCCTTTAATATATACAAGCCTGCATATTGGTCATACATGGGTTGATTATGTAAAGTGTAACTCTACTTTCCTTCTTAAGTTTGGAAGTGTTTCCACACTTTGGATTCCAACTGCTAAACCATTTGCCCGTATGAGTTCAACAGGCTCACCATGGTGTTTAATGATATTTTCTTTAAACTGAAAGTGACAACAAATCAGAAAACACTTGGTGTTGTGTTTGCGCGTGTAGACGCCCTCTGCTTGGCTCTAGAGATTATGGCATCTGACTCTACAAAGATACAAATATGTTTACAGGTTCAAATAAAAGTATTAAGTAAAAATTATACTAAACTGTAATGACTCCCCACCCCTTCCTTCTCTACTCGCTATCATCATGTAGCTTCTAACTTCTGAACAGCACACGTAAGAATATCAACAGGAAAATGACTAGTTCTTGTCTAAACAGGATCTTGCTTGCTGCCACTGTCCCTCCTACCTCGTTGCCCACTAGCCTTGGCAGTACATGCTTCTTCGTTTTTTTTAACTATATATTTAGTTATTTTTCACGAGTACATGCTTCTCACATGAAGCGACAGGATTTTTGCTGACTAACTTCTCTTCCATATTACTTACTTCTTGCGTTGTCTGTGTATACCTGACCCCCTAACCTATCAAGTACCCTTTTACCCCTTTATCCATTCACATGAAGTTATCCATTTTTTCAAATGCACTACAATCTCTGCATGATGTATTCTTATTGATCTTGTTCCCCTCTCTCTCCCTCTCTCTATCTCCTCCCACCCTAAAAAGGTCTGACGTGGTGGTGCTGTGTTTCTCGCTGGCCAACCCCAACTCCCTCCGACACGTGCGCACCATGTGGTTCCCGGAGATCAAGCATTTCTGTCCGCGCACCCCGATCATCCTGGTGGGCTGCCAGTTGGACTTGCGCTACGCGGACCTGGATGCCGTGAACCGTGCACGTCGACCCCTGGCCAAGTGAGACCCATTCGCCTTTTTTGGAATAATAGTCCAATGTCTGTAGAACATGCACACAAACACATGGACGATCAGCACAGTGCTATGATGGTTAGGAGTTTAAACTGTTAAAATGTTTAAGGGTAAAAAGGCACTACCTTAGTTCCATCTTAAAGTCTTCTGTAATGATTATTGCATTCTATTTTTGGATTGGGATTATATTTTCTGAAGGTATTTTTGCCGGGTCCCTAGACCCATTAAACCGACAGATATCCTTCCTCCGGAGAGGGGTCACGAGGTGGCCAAGGAGCTGGGCATCCCCTACTACGAGACCAGCATTGTCGCCCAGTTTGGGGTCAAGGATGTGTTCGACAACGCCATACGAGCCGCCCTCATCTCCCGGCGCCACCTGCAGTTCTGGAAGTCCCACCTGAAGAAGGTTCAGAGACCCCTCCTCCAGGCTCCCTTCCTGCCGCCCCGTCCCCCGCGGCCCATCGTGGGCATCCCGGACCCCCCTCCCAGAGACGGCGAGGCCCCGGACACCCTCTTCTGCCAGCCGCTGTGCGCTGACGTCCTCTTCCTCCTGCAGGGCGGCGCCGTGTGCGTCTTTGCCCACAAGGTCTACCTGGCCACTTCTTGCTCCAAGTTCAACGATCTCTTCACCCTGGACCTCAGTGCTTCGTCTCTGGCAGACCGGGACGGCGGCGACGGCGACGGCGATGACGACGATGACGACGACGACGACGATGACGGCAGCGCCGAGCCAGAGAGCGAGGAGCGGTCGGAGAGCGCCGATGAAGACGAACAGAATCGGCGAGGTGCCAAGGAGCAGGCGGGTCGCACCAAGAGCCTGGACATCGACAAGGACGCGTCCGAAGGCGGCGTGCGCGGCCTGAAGCGCCCCCTGCTGCTCCAGCACGGCTCCCTCAGGACTTCTCAGAGCGATAACGCGCTCCCCTCCCGGGCCCCGTGCGGCCAGGGAGCCCCGGGCAACAGCCACGCCCTATCCGGGTGGGGGAGGGGCTTCCTGAGCGTGTGCCTGGAGCACGTCAACGATCCGGTGACCGGCCGGCGCCGGCTCATGACCGTGGTCGCCATGGACGCGCTCATACAGGAAGAGCCCTTCCAGGTGACGATGACTCCCAGGAAACATTACAGCACCAACCCACTCACACACATCTGCACACCCGTATCTGAGATAATAGCACATCTAAAACAGAATGCTCTTAGGTCATTGCAGCTGCAAAGAGCACGCTGGTTTTGTTTTTCCTAGTTGCACTGAACCCAGAGACAAGCGCTAGTGTTTCCACTGTCCTCTGCTTTTATTTTTCCCCCTGGTTCCAGGCTGTGCTTCAGTACCTCTACACCGGTAGTCTGGACGAGGGGCGAGGGGACCTGATGCAGGTGGCCACCATTGCTGAGCTGTTGGAGGTGTTTGACCTGCGGATGATGGTGGCCAACATCCTGAACAGAGAGAGCTTCATGAACCAGGAGATCACCAAGGCCTTCCACGTCCGAAGGGCCAACCGCATCAAGGAGTGCCTAAATAAGGGCACCTTTTCTGGTAAACCACTATGCTGGTACCTTGTTTCGGTACTTTATGATTGGTTTTTGTAAGTCCAATCTACTAGTGTGAACTGTCATCGGTGCATTTGAGTTGTGTTTATAAACATATGTGTGTCAGTGGTAATTAGCATGGGGTATAATTTGTGACAGTCCAGCGCATTGATGATGACATAGACGTAGACCCGTTTCTGAGGTTTGGCCTTCATTAGGATGTTCTGGAGGTTAAATGATAAAGATTGCTGTTGCTCCATTTCAAGCATTTCCACATAATAATTTTCTTTAAATGTGCACTTAGCATACATTTAGTCATGTATTCAACGTTGTGCATTTGAAAGAAAATCTGCACATTCTCGTGATGAGGTATTTTGAAGTTTGTGAACAATCATCAAACGACTTGATGATTTGTTTGATTATTTGATCAGTTGTTTTCTGTTTGGTGTTTACCTTCGTCCATGCATGGATGTCTCCCTTGTCTGTGTGCTTATGTCTTACTCTCTGTCCTCTAGCTTCTGTGTCTTCATGTTTTAATAACTTTGCAGCCAAAGACCGCCCTCTTCAGAATCCATCCCATTTCAGACAATAGGGAGGCACGCTTTCTCAGTTGCATCTCTGGTTTTGTGTAATCTAGCATCAGGTTGCTTTTTTAATGTTGTGAAATCATACTATAAATGTAGCAATCATTACATTACATTTTATTACTAGTAGCAGAAATACTTCTTAAAGGTGTCAAAACTCAACATTTGACCTAAAAGCTTATTCAATCTGTGCTTTTAACTGTAGCTTTGAGCTTATATAGGTCAGTTGTTATGTAAGTGAGGTATCTGTAACATTATCTCCAATCCCCAGACCAGACTAATTGAACACATTTGAGTCGATTTGGACGAAAATACTCAATGACCTACTATTGCATGTCTTCTTTGTAGAGTCCACAACTCTCCTTCTCTTACCTTGACAAACGAAGTGCTGTCTTCCTGTCAATTTATCTCTTTGTCTGTCTACCTCTGTCTATGTCTATGTGTGCGTCTGTCTGTCCTTTTGCTTTCTCCTGTTTCTTTGTATGGATCTTTTTGTGTGTGTGTCTGTCTGTCTGTCTGTCTTCCCCCCGTAGCCTCGGCTTCTGTGGCACAGCACGAGATGAATGCTCTTTTCCCACCCCGGTTTTAGATGTGATGTTCCGATTGGACAATGGCAACCTTCCGTCCCACAAGCCCCTGCTCATCTCTAGCTGTGATTGGATGGCTGCTATGTTCCGTGGCTCTTTCATGGAGAGCTACATTGAGGAGGTGAGTTAGAGAGAGACACACAGATAAAAGTAAGCTAGAGAGACACACACACAGATAGATGTGAGATAGAGAGAGACACACAGATATAGGTGAGATGGAGAGACACACAGATAGTGATGAGATAGAGAGAGACATATAGAGGTGAGATAGAGAGAGACATACAGATAGATGAGATAGAGACATACATAGGTGAGATAGAGAGACACAGATAGAGGTGAGATAGAGAGACACACACAGATAGAGGTGAGATAGAGAGAGACACGCACAGATAGAGCTGAGATGGCGATACACAGCTTTGACAGACGTGTTCTTATTTAGAGTGGATGAGAAAAGAATACATGCAGGTTATGGAGTAATGTATGAGGTGGAAACCTAGATGTGGATCTCTGCGGAATTGCATAACCTTCAGGGCAGGTATCCTATAAGCATGTGTTTGGCATCTGCTCCTGTATAAATTACTGCCTGCCCTATAATGCATAATACATCATCTATCTATTCTATAAAAACAAAAGAAATATCCCCGCCTTTTGTTCAGAGTAATTTAGGGCTGTAGGACCGATCTTCCTTAACGATGACTTTCTCCACCCAATGATTGATTTCCCGTGCTGCTGCTGCTGGGTCATCGCCTAATAAGAGTTGGAAACGCTTGGCCAAAGAGAGGGTGTTCCTGTGTCTGACTGCACCGCGACTAGGATTTTCTAGGCGGTGTTGGAGGATCGGATCCTCTGGGGTACAGTTACATCCTGGCTCTGCGTGGATTTAGGTCAGATAGATTCAAGCTTCGCAGAGGAGAGGGTCCGGGTGGCAGGGTGAAGGAGCTCTGAGGGAGCCAAGGTGGTGGAACGGTAGAAGGGACTGACAGAGCAGGCCCAAACTGTCACGGATTATAACGCTTTGTAATTAAAAGCGTGTTTTCCTTCGGAGGTTAAGGCTACGGGAGGGTTTCTATTTGAATCACACCTGGTAAAAGGCAGATAAAGATGAATAAACCATTTTCTTTGATTCAGCCCCAGAATGTATGTGTCCACTTCACAACCTCCGCAAACAAAGAAATAATTAGCCACTTTTCTGGAGACCTGCCAGCGCCTTCGGGTTACCCTGAACGCTGCGTGTTTCTGTCTGCCACTGTCGCGGGCATCCATTTGGCACGGCGCGGTGGGCAGGTGTCACTGTCACAAAGGCTCAAAGACCCAGCAGCCCGGCAGGCCAGCTATGACGCCAACCTTCCACCGACATCTGAGCGCCATTGACTTGAGCTTTTTGTTTGCGTGTGTACATGTATTTGCATTTTTATAACCCCCCCCCCCCCCCCTCCCCAAAAAAGGGTGAGATTCATTCAGTGAAACTCTTGAACCAAAACCTCGGTTGTTGCCTCCTGTTTCGCCGTTGCCCTTGAAACATAATGTCTTTTCAGAGGCACAGATGTAGCTTTAATTACGCCTGTTGCAAACGTCACCGGTGAGCCCTTTGCAAGATGCAATTGCCGAGCCACTGGCTTGCTTTCCGTCTTTCTCTGGGGCATACAAAGTGCTGGCTATTTTGAGATGCCGTCTGAATGGAAGTGAGCCACACACTCTCTTGATGAAGCATTTGACACTGGTCGTTATCAGAGAAGCCATGTTTAAAAGTCTGCCACAGTAGTGTGACCCTGAGAAAGCAGACCGCTTTGTCTCTTCTTCCCACTCTATAGCCTATAAGAGGCTATACGGATGAGAAATGCATTGAAAAAAATCGTGGGGCAGGGTGATTGAAAGATGCTTTAAAAGTAGAACTAAGCTCTAAAGCCCAAACTCCTTTAAACACTGAAGGGATATTTTGTCTATTTTTTTAACTGTTCTAATTGAAAGATGTAAATAATCTAGGTAGTAAGATAATACTAATACTTCCAACTAGTAATAAGATAATTTGAAAGATTATCTTTTTGGTCGAGGGCTTGTTTTAAACCTTTACAAAATACTTCACTACTGTCGCCTTTTTCATAGATACTTTGTACGTAGTGAAGAATGTCAAAATGCTAGCAAAATATTTTTACAGATTTTGAATGAACAAAATAAGAAATAACTTTCCTTCGTTAATTATACTGACATTTGTTGAGACAGCACTATCAAATATTCTGTCTCAACCAATATCAACCCCCTGCAGTCTGAAACGCTGTTGAAATATTAGCTTTTGGAGTTTCAATAGCTCCTTTCAATGCTCCTGTGGTTTGCTTCCCTCACTGATTGCGCTGAACATTTGAATGGAAAATATATTCCCCCTCCCATACCCATTGCACACAAAGACCCATTCATGTTGATGAACATGGGAGGCTAGGCCACAGCGGTAGTGCTAGGAGAGCGGTATCATCCACATTGAACCGGAAGGACGCACTACAAAACACTACAATCAAACCATGTCATTTGAATGTTAATGTTAGGATTTCACTATTATTCACCCCCCCCCTCGTGTGTGTCAGCATCGTGACATTTCAGCCATAGTGAGAGGAGGTCACCACCGGGCTGACATTCTTCTAATTGGTTGTGGAAGTGTGTGGTGAAGGGCACCTCAGTGGGTACTCTGGTCGCACCCCTGCTAGCCTATCACGTGCTTTCCTTCCTCCGGTCAGCTGACTTTTGATGTTTGACTTGGATTCCTCTGAGTCTCTCCAATACCAATTAATTAGTGTCATTAAAGACGTCTTATTCATTACACACACACATATATATTTATTTATTTATTTATTCATAAGGATATATGGGATCCAATCTGGGCCTAGGTGTTCATCAGCCTTCTAAGAAAGTAGGGTAACGCAATTTATATATATTTATATATATACTTTTTTTCAAAGCCTGAGGAACACCCAGGACCTGCTTGGATCCCCTTAATAGCATAGTGGCACCTAGGGGTTTTCACTGGTACTTATATTTTACATTCTTTTTTTTTTCTTTTTTTTGAGAAACTCATAATATTCTTAAATGACAGGTGATACAACTCAAAACAACTATATTGGTTTAGAGGCCCTATCTACTGTTCAAGTCACAATGTTACTTTACGATAATATTTAATTTAGTTGGGTCCACAGCCACAGTCCACAGCCTACCTGCAGGCATCCTTGAGGTATCCACAACCTCTCTACCTGCTCCTTCGTAAATTACAAACAGAGTTTCTCCCCCTGACATGGATTTGCTCTACCCCTGCTCCGTGCGCCCTCCAGGTATCCATTCCTGACACCAGCAGTGCCTGCATGCATGGGGTGCTGGAGTACCTGTACTGCGGTCAGCTGACGCCAAGCCCCGGTCTGGAGCCCATCGACCTGATAGTCCTGGCTAACCGGCTGTGTCTGCCGCGACTCGTGGCTCTCACAGGTAGACTTGCTCGTCCCTTTACTTTCAATCTTTACTTTCATTCAAAAACTCAAAGCCTGCTTCGTGGAACCGTATTTACAGTTTTGTTCTTCTTTTATAATCTCTTTTATGTCCTTGCCATAGTGAACAGTCACTAGTAACAAAGGAAGGTCATGTCTATTCGGATACAACTACAGATGGTCATTGTACCTGGAAACAAGATGCCATAGTTGTGTTTTTTAGACAGGCATCACTCAGTGTGTGTGCTTGTTTGCTTATTTATGAAGCTGAAGCTAAAAGGGCTTTTAAACGGACATTTGATTGCATGCCAGTTACTTAACACATGTGTATGTTAGCATGTCCATCGCTGTTGTTTTGGTACATAATGGTAATTCAGTAGGATTTTTACCAAAGTAAAAACATGTCATCACATGTGCTATTCAAGTGATCTATGGCAGCAGAATTTCCTCAAACAGGATAAGGAAAGCTTCCTTGTCTTCATATTCTGCAGAACAACATGCTGTTGATGAGCTGCTCCAACTGGCCGTGAAGGGAATAGACATTGATGGACAGGTGCTGGCTTACCTCGAGTTGGCTCAGGTGTGTGTTGCTAAAAATAGATTACTGCCTGAAGATATGGCTCATTAGCATACGTGATGAGCATTCGAAGTCAAAGTAAACACATTAAAGTACCTTTTTCGTTGGATGTTTATTTAGATTAAACCACTGACATAAATCTATCTTTGTATCGTTAATCTTGTATTATTGCTAAATCCCTGTGTTGTTTTCCCTTTATCTACAGTTCCATAATGCTCAGCAGTTATCTGCCTGGTGTCTGCATCATATATGCACTAATTACAACAGCATCTGCCGCAAGTTTCCTAAAGACATGAAAGCCATGTCTCAAGGTACAAAGATTTCTCCTGCAATAATTTATTAGTTGGACACTGATCCATTTGCTAGCTCATTTGACCCCTGCCTATTGTTTCTCAACTTCTCTAATGCTTGCATTTGACAAACAAACACTAAAATTGATTTAATGGTGTATGTCTTGACAGAAAAAACAGCAATACTGTTTTGTTGAAGTGCATTTAAATTATTGTATGAAACGTATATCTGTCTTTCTATCTGTCTTTCTGTCTCTCTCGTCTCCCTCTTTCTCTCTCTCTCTCTTCCTCTCTCTTTTGTCTCTGTATGGCTCTCTCTCTCCCTCTGTCTCTCTTTCTCTCTTCCTCTCTCTTTTGTCTCTGTATGTCTCTCCCTCTTTCTCTTTCTCTCTCTTCCTCTCTCTTTTGTCTCTGTATGTCTCTCTCTCACTCTGTCTGTCTCTCTATTGCTCTCTCTATCTCTCCCTCTGTCTCCCCCTCCTTGCCTCTCCTTGTCTCTCTCTCTCTCCCTGTCTCTCTATGTCTCTCTATGTCTCTCTCTCTCTGTGTGTGTGTGTGTGTGTGTGTAGTGAACCAGAGGCACTTTGAGAAGCAGCGCTGGCCTCCCGTGTGGTTCCTGAAGGAGGAGGACCGCTACCTGCGCTCCCAGAAGGAGCGTGAGCGCGAGGAGGAGATCCTGCGCAAGCAGAACACCAAGAGGGGCTGGTGCTTCTGGAGACATCAGTCCTCCTCTTCGCCACACGTCTCCTGAGCTCACCCAGCTTGTTCCAGGGGGTGACACTGACTACGTTCCAGAATGTCCCGTGTTCAGTGGTATGGATGTGCTAGTATGCCTGCCCCCCCCCCCCCCCCCCCCACCCCCTCACCCCTGTGTGCATGGGATTTGTAGTTGAATGCGTGTTTTAGTTTTTTTTTTTTTTGGCTTGTGTGACGAGAGAGAGAGAGAGAGAGAGAGAGAGAGAGAGAGAGAGAGAGAGAGAGAGAGAGAGAGAGAGAGAGAGAGAGAGAGAGAGAGAGAGAGAGAGAGAGAGAGAGAGAGAGAGAGAGAGAGAGAGAGAGAGAGCCTGTGTGTGTGTGTGTGTGTGTGCCACCGAGCCACTTCAGTCCCATTCGGTCTCCTTCCACAGGACCTCCTCCTCCTCCTCCACCTCCCCTCCCCTCGACTCAGACCAACCCCACCCAGAGTGTCCTGACCTCCTGAGATATTGGGGCTAGGAGCAAGGGCTTTTGATTCCACTTCCCATCCTGCTTATTGACTTGATTATCACATGTTGGCCACATGCAGATCCATGTAGGTCCAACCCTGAGAACTACCACTTTAACAAACCAACACCGGATCACCGATCACGTCACTTGGATAAGGTTTTAATTAGTTTTGGTGCTTATTTTCAGTTTTTTGTTGTCGACGGTGATCATCGTGGTTATTAACCAATCAGTTATCACCCTTATAACCTCCTTCCATTGACTACATGAACTCTTTTACAAGCCCACACACATCAGCTCTCCGAGAAGAGTTGGATTCAAAGAACCAATTCCGCAAAGGTGTCGCTCGATGTGAACAGCGACCTCCCCAATTGAATTCCACTACCACGGATTCATGATGGATGCAATTTTTTTTTCTTAGAACAGCTGTGTTCTCAATGTCCTTCCTTGACCACTAGGTTGTGTTGAAGCGCCTAAGCCAGCCTGCCTTTCCACCCCTGTACCACTAGGGGCAGCACCGCTCAGGGCACCAGCACCAACCTTCACTTTAGGAACAAATTAGTTTTTTTTCTATTCTCTGGATTAAGTTTTAAGGTAACGAGGAGCCTTTTTTTTTTTTTTTATAATCTTAACAGTGTTGAAAGAACACAAAGCACATGCACACATTATTTTGCTCACAAGAAAAAAAAAACGACCTTTACTATTTTTTTATTTTGCCTTTACTGAAAACCAAAACTGTGATTTATTTTTCTCAATTTATTTTTCTCAAATCCCCCCCCCCCCAAAAAAAAAACGAATATCAAAAGAAAGAAGAAATAGCGACCAGACTGATAGACTTGCAGAGAGAGGGAGAGGGGGCTCAGTATATGGTCATTGTGGTGTCAGTCTATTATAAATATCACCACATGATATTGCCTTCCATTCTACCTGCTGGGATTGAAAATGGTACAAATGGCTTTTCCATGTTAACACACACGCAAGCAACCACACACAAATATACATGTTTGTATCCACACACACTTTTATGTTGGCTATCTAAGTTTATATTAATTATAATCTCCATGCACATGATCTTACTCAAGGTGATGCTCACATTATTCTGCGAAGTTTGCTAATTTTTCAATATTATTCAATAACAGGCCTATTCCAAATACTGTTTCGCAATATTTGTTGAATGGCCAGTCCTTTCAGAATATATTTAAATCACTCTAATATAATATAATTATAACGACCCGTTTCATTAGGCCGTGTTTGTATCTTCCTAAAATAGGTCTGTAGTGTTTCACTATATAAGGATATTTTGGAAATTTGGTATGAAATTGCAATTTGGATATAGCTTTAAATGCCAAGAATTGTAATAGTATCTCTATGATAACCTCTCATTATTATTGTAATTATTATTTTTATAATTATTATTTGGCTCTTTGGTAGTGATTGTGAAAGCAGGGATTATTGTGGTTGCATTGATTCTTCTCTATGAGCCCTCTTTTCCTTTATTCCCCCTCCCTTCCTCCCTCACTCCCTCCTTCCCTCCCCCCCCTCTCTCACTCCCTCCCTCACTCCCTCCTTCCCTCCCCCCCCCTCTCTCACTCCCTCCTTCCCTCCCTCTCTCGCCCCTCTCTGCTCCCCTCTGGTGGTGATGGCTAGGAGACACAGGGCAGGAGACGCAGCGTATAGGAGATGGATGGGGTGGTGTGAAACATGTGGCGAGATCCACCAGCTATCAACAGCTTCCAAAAATAGACGTTAGATGGCATCTCATGAGACATGGTGAGAATTGAGCTGCTTCCTTCTTAAAGGAAAGAATAAAAAGAGAGTGAGAGAAAGCGAGAGATCCGAGGCACCTTGGCCTGGACTCGGTTCCAATCGATGTGCAGTATTTTAAATGTTTGATGCCCGTAAAATGTACACTATCTTTTGGATTCTGACATTTTTAGAACAAGGAGGAGAGGACATCAGAGAAATTAATTTATATTTTAGTTCCCCATAGAATGATAGCCTCAGCCATGACTTTAGTTTTAACCAACAGTTGGGTTCAGCCCTCCTTTTAAACGACACACCAAAACCAAGCATTGGGAAATTGGGCAGAGATGTTCTTCTGCATTGGTCAACATCATTGATTAGACATGTAGTGATCATTCTAATATTATAGCGTATAGATCCAGACTTGTTGACCCATGCCCATCATACCCATGTCATTCTCCAATGGGGTTGTGAGTTTTACAAACAGGGACCTGAGTAGCAGAATCCTTTCAGGAATCTTCTAGATAGGGGTCTTATCAAAAGGACCACTGATTTGTACATCTCTTCTAGAATGGTTTGCGGCTTGAGACCAGCCTTTGTAGGGTATGGGCCCAAATTAACTGAGCAATAATACGATAGTGGTGCTCTCTAGGATGCTGACAGACCATTTCTCATTCCCAGAGAAGGCTGAAGCATTTGCTTTATTTCCTTATTTTTTTAACTGAGCACGAGCTGGCCTGTGTGTTCAGAGCTGAAACCACTTTTGGAATGTGGTTTCATTTGGAATGGGTTTTTTTTTTTTTTTTTTGGTCGGACTATGACCCTACGTCACTTTTACTGTGTTTGGTATTGGAATGCACTTTTTATCTTTTACTTAGTCGACTCTGCCTTTTATATGTGACAGCATGACTTGTTACTCATTCAAACATGTGAAAGGTTCACTCTTGGAACAACTCTTTCATTGAGATCCACGCTTTGTCGAATTAGCCTGCTATGTATACCTTCTTGATGTTTGCTCTCCAAAATCTACACAGCACAGTATTATCCACTTGGGATAACCCCATACACCAAACCACTCTAAAGTGTTATCTTAATTGCACAATCATTTGAGTGTACAATAATACACTCAAATTCCGAGAAAGAACTGGTGTATTGTTGTGCGCTTACAAAATAATAATTATATTTAATTTAAAGATAATGGTTGAAAGTTATTGTAAGCTAATGAAATCCTCCCAAAAATGCTGGAAAACTCCAAATTTGAATACATTGCAAAAAAAGATATTTAAGAATGTCTTCGATGACTGTACATGGTTTGGCTTGGTTTAGAATGAGACGCATGCACACAAATAGCAGTAATGGGTCGTGATGGATGTCTCTGCTTGAGGTTAGATGTGTATGTAAAGAGGAATGGAATTGCATCTCTTGAACCGTAATACTTGCATTACACTGACCCCTACTGGTTGAATGGGATTGTTCACTCATTCAACCATTGTGACTCGCAGTCCCTGTATTTTATATCAAAATAATTCGATTTTTTTGTGTGTACAGTAAATTTCATCGTTTATTTCAATCCCTACTGTGCCTTTATAGGAATTCCACATAGTTGGGTCTCCACAGGGTTACAATAACACCGAAACTATTGCCTTCGAGTTGGAAGTGAAATGTGTCGCTGGACAGGCTTTTAGAGACATTCCCATGTGCAAGTTGGGGAATTCTAGAATCCTGTCACCGGAGGATGGGCAAACACTTCCTTGATATTCCGATGTAATGTTTCCACCACAGAGCCACATGTAGCTTAAAGGGGAAAACTTCCGATCTCTTTCCCCAACACAGCTTTTTAAACCACTTTGAAAATACAAATTCACCTTTTGCACACATTTCAACACTCACACTTTATATTATGTAGCCTTGTGTAAAATGCCTTTTATACCATGTTGCTTCTTTGACCTTGGGCAGTTAGACAACTAAAATGTTCTCCTTTTTCATCCAACTCAAGTATATTTTCCCCATCATTTTTGTAATTATTTTATAAAATCTTGTATAACAATCCTGCATAACGTCATATATGTTACATTTAAATACAGGGAGAGCTCCACCCTTTGGACTACTGCATTGAGTAAGAATACATATTCACTAGGAAAATAAATTACTTTATTTAAACTTTATTCAACATGCTATATTCAACATATGATGCAACATGTATTGGATATGCTATACTTTGTATGTATGGTATGTATGGGGCTAACTATAAAGAGACATTGTTTGATTAATCCCTGCTCTGTACTGTAATTTTTCAGTAAGTTATATACTTATATTTGTCAGGACCCCCTCGAAAACGAGATGGTACATCTCAAGGGGTTTTATCCTGAAAATAAAAACTTTCTGATACTTAATATTGTTTTGCACTTTTGTCTTTTATTTTGTTTTATTATTAACCATTCATGTGTTGCTGTTTTGATTAGGTTTTTGAAGATTTCAAAAAGAGCACACACCACATTCACTATTAAGGGCTTATATACAACAATCAGAATGTTTTGCTGCAAAATAATATTTGAATGGACTTTTGTATTATTTTTGAACCAATGTGATTTTTAGAAAATTATAACAAAATGTTAAGGAAAAATAAAGGTTTTGCCATTTCAGTATTCTGATGTTTGACCTTTTAATAAAGTCTGGTAATCTTTTGAATTGATATACTGTCTTACATTGTGTGTACAGCTGTGTCTTCATTTTTAAATGGAATATGATACGATTCTATGTTGTTTTGTTCAACTATCAAAGAAGGAATGTAACAAAACTGTCAAAGAAGTGAAGTGACGTGATTGATTGAGTAAGTAGTCAGTTATGCTACATTACGTGATGTATTCCAAGGTAAGGTCATTCATTCATAATGTCACATTAGTTATTTCTAAACAAGATTTGAAACATCCCCACTATAAAAATGTTTAAAATACGTTTCCTTCATAAAAGTGCAGGAACAAATATGTTTAGAAATGACCAATAAGGTGACAGAATGAGAATGAGGTAGCCCAGATGAGGCTAAAAAGCGTCAGTGGTGCTTCCAAAGTGCAGGTTGAATTCCTGCGAGGGTGAGGGTTATGATGATTTTAGTGATCTTAAACCAGCATTACATAATGTTTATGGTGTACACACTATTCAAACCAAGGCCAGTATCCTGTGGTGATTATACACTTACAGTGCACAATACCTATACGTGGTACAATTAGGGTATCATGATTTAGAGCAGCTCAAATAATGTATTATAATAAAATTTACTTTAAAATCCCAGCATCCTCCTATAACACATTGTGGCGCACTGCATGCATTTCCTTAAAAGTGTCCTGGCCTGCAGTGGGACGGACCATAACACTATGGTCAGGCCCATTGCGGGAGGTGTCCCAATAGGCAGCATTCTGTGCGGATGTTTTACAGTTGGAACATGGGTGTGGGGTGCGCTGATACTGGCCCCAGCCAAGCATATCCCATCTCATTAAACATAAAACACCGGCAAGACAACCCCCTTAAACTCTTACCAAGCGATGACGTACTATCGTTTTTTTCCTTTAATTTTCTAGTAAACGGTTGAATTTACTGCTGTGTTTCCCATGGCAGTGACCACAAAGTAGCCGACTTGACGTGTATTAACGAGGCGGCATTCAAAATGCTCTGATTACAGACTGTGACGCTGTGTGTCAGCTGCTCAGTCCATCCCTCACACACACACGCGCACACACGCACACACACACACACATGCGCGCACACACACACACACACACACACACACACAAACGCCGCAACGTCGTTGAGCAGCGGCTGGGATACCATGACAGGGCTATGACATCACCACATGTGGATCCAATTTCCCCAGCCCCCCCCCCCGGAGAGATGGTTCAAACACAAGAGCCAAAAGACAAACACAGCCGTGTAGTCGTGGTGGACGAAGTAGGTAAAGAGCACAGGTTTAGCATTGACTTGTTTTTCTAATTTAACCGAGCGTGTCGACGAACACAGATAATTCATGGATTAGATCCCCCTCGATGATTGTTAGGATC
Source organism: Lota lota (assembly GCA_026745465.1). Lineage (NCBI taxonomy): Eukaryota > Metazoa > Chordata > Actinopteri > Gadiformes > Lotidae > Lota > Lota lota. Next base: position 14,429,758 of record JACYXH010000479.1, on the reverse strand, counting down.
ATCTCAAGTGAGAAGGAGGTGGCCTCGATGTTGATGGCTCTTGATCTACTGGATTGGTTCCTAGCATTTACATTTTTGGGTATGAAGTTAAGCCTTAGTATGACATGTGAATGGATCTGTTCCAGAGTCCGCAGAACCCAGGGGAACATGGCACGTACATGGGAGTAAACTCTGTCTGGGACACAAGCACTTTCTGTGATCAGCGCCAACTCTGCAGCACCGTGTCTGTCTGAACATATCATATAATACACACATTTAGCACACACACATATGCACACACATACACACACGCACTGACACATGCACATACACACAGAGACACACATACACACACACCTACATTGAAACACAAAAGTGCACACACACACACACACTTACACAGACACACGCCACACACACTGACACACACACACACACACACAAGCACACACACGTATGCACACACAAGCACACACACGTATGCACGTACATGCACACATGCACGCACACACACACGTACACACACGGATACACATTAACACACACACACACATACACAAACACAGCCACACACACACACACACACACACACACACACACACACACACACACACACACGTCATCCTTCATGTGTGTATTGTGTGCGCAGTCCACTGGTTAAACAATTCCAGCTAATTTCTTTACATTTCCATTCCTCCAAAAGCAACATTAAAAGAATGTTGTTCAGGTTTCTCTGCAAACATATCAATATGCCATTGCAAATGTAGTGTATAGAAACACTCACACACATATACACACACAAACACACGCACACACAAACACACACACACACACACACAAACAAATTTAGCCCCACCAGACACACCTACACACATGCACACTCACATACCTACAGACACATAAATACACACGCAGACGATGAAGTTTGCGCTAACACACTGATTCTCAGGGGTAAGATATGTCTGGCAGGGCTGGGATGAGGTTGCATAGCTAAGCAGTGACCTCACCTCAGAGCTTAGCCAGCACACTCCCACATTCACACAGAGCCCTCTCCCTTTCTCTCTCTCTCCCTCTCCTTTTCTCTGCTCCTCTGGTCACCTACAGCAGGAGCAAGGCATGTGTGTGTACGTGATGTGTATCGTGTGTTTGACTCGTGAACAAACCTGTTCAGTGTAGTGCATGGAAACCCCATACTTCCTCCTCTTCCATTTATTTTTCTTCTTCTCCTTCTTTCTGTTGGCTCTTTCTTTGTGACTTGTGGGCACAATCTGTTTATGTCTTTTATGCTTTTGACTCTTGTTTGTGTGTCTGTTTGTATGTCTTTCTCTGTGTGTTTATGCCATATGTCTGGCTCAGGTCTTTGTGTATTTATTTATTTGTTTTATTTGATAGGGACAATGCACGTCAATTAACATCAGTTAAAAAAAAAAACTAACTCTACAAAATGTACATCCGTACTCCCTAGGCCGGGAACGAAAACAGAGACATTACAAGTGACAATATATAAATATACAAATACATAAGTAGAAAAAGACAAAATAAATTGTGTCAGACTCCCCCTTGCTTATCATCCCCATTATATCTAGTCTTTCAAGCATCGTGGATGGTATCTTCCAGCAGAGATGCAATGACGTCACTCGGGTGAGGTAGTTGTGATCTAGTAACTTAAGATGCAATGTTTGTTACACATTGTAGCGCAAGCCCTCTGCATTTGATTGACAAACCTCCTGTGGATGCTTCTGCTAAAGCTAGCAGCATTAGCCTCCTTGCTACTATACAGCATTAGCTTCCTAGCTACTTTACAACATTAGCTTCCTAGCTACTATACAACATTAGCTTCCTTGGGCTGATTCTTTCCTGGCTGTATTTTTCCTTACTGGAGACATTCTTCAAGTCACGGCAAGGTCTGACATGTTTTTAAATATAGCGTGCTTGGATGACCTCGAAAAGGCAGCACACATTCCAGTAGTTAATCATAAAAAGGTATTAATGTACATGACAGCTACAGGGTAATGCTTAACTAATGTTAAATGTTAAATATAAGTCGTAAAACCCAATAAAACATTATTTTTCCAAGATTACTGTGCGTGTGTGTGTGTTTGTGTGTCTGAGTATGTGTGTGTGCGTCTGAATGTGTGTGTGTGTTTGAATGTGTGTGTGTATGCTATGTGTGTATGTTTGCTTTAGTGTGTGGGTGTTTCAATCAGCATGTGTGTTTATAGGTATGCAGGCATGAATGTGTGTGTGTGTGTCTTCGTGTGTGTTGTCGCCTTCACGATAATCAAAACCACATTTGCAAAGCATAATGACCAGTGGAGGACAAAGAACAACCTGTGACCTCTGAACCAGAACACTTATTCCAGGCCTTTATCACCATCTGTCAGCTCTGGACACACATAAACCTGCCACGCAAGTCTGGATATGCCCCATGGAACCAACACACCATGTAGGCAAATCTAAGAAAACAAGGAACTGCCTTTTTACTTGGTTGCAAGTGCACTACTTTGCCTTGCACTGGCGTGCTGGTCTGCTGTGTTTGTCCTGTCAAAAAAGGCACAATCAGAGCTCACTCTTGTTATGATTTGTGATTTGAGCTTCACTAATTGACATACAGATCTGCAATAAGTAAAAGAGGAAGCTGGGTGCGGGGTCAACATATCCTCGGCGGTCCATCACCCTTGCTTGTGTTTATTTAGCCTATTCTTAGGACAACAGGAAGCTGAGCAGAGAGTTAGTTATGTTTGGAGTTTTCTTAAGTAATCTCCAAAATTTAAAGGAATCTCATGAATATGAGAAAAACACATACACACACACACACGCACACACACACACACTCAAAATCTCTCGGATCTGGGATCCCCCCCCCCTTGTATAACAACGGACACTACCACCCACCCCACCCCACCCCCAGCAGAGGAAATGCCAGAGTCCTCAGAAGTGAAGCAGGGCAGCACAACATTCTGCCACAGTGTCCAGGCTCGGGGACTCTGGAGGGCCCAGGGACAGACTCTAATAGCAGGAAGTTTAAAGAATAATAGAAGAATGGGGGTTATGTCAAGCCCCCTGTTCCTCCAAATGCTTGTTTGGTATGCTGGTGTCTGGGTCTATGCATGTGTGTGTGTGTGTGTGTGTGTCTGTGTGTATGTGTGAGTGTGTGTGTGTCTGGGTCTGTGTGTGTGTGTGTGTGTGTGTCTTTGTCCTTTTGAGTTTGAGGTCATGTTTTGGTGTAAAACACTGTTTCTGTCACATGCTCAGCACTCTAAAGTAATCAATCACATCAGAGATTGTAGTACAGTCACTTTTCTTACCTCCTCATCAAAATACATGCAAATCCAACGGAATCCGGAAAGAAACTACAAAGGCGAAGACGAAGGATATTGCCTTATAAGGAAGTGTTTTTGCTGGGCTTGTTTGATGCCGACATGTCCTCGGAGGACTGGCCAGCCACTGCCCGCCGTGTCGGCCTGTCGCACAGTCAGCCCTTAGCAGCGTGTCATCTTAGAGATCAACATGGAGGTGCTGTGGGAACAACACACTGTCTACCTGCCACCTCATCCTAGTTTGAATAGTTTGATTGTTCGGCTCAAGATCTGACATGTCAGCAAATAAAAGGATCACACTTAAATCATTCACCTCCCATCTGTCGTGGATTATAGAAGAATTAATGCTAAGTAAAGAACCACTGTCCACTCCACCGACCTAGTGCCCAGTGGATGTGTTGTTGTGCATGCGCGTGTGTCTGCGTGATTTTACGCATGCAGTGTTAGTAGTTAAAATAATATGTGTGTGTGTGTGTGTGTGTTTAAGCGCATGCAGTGTTAAGTGTTAATAGTTACAATTATATACGTGCGTGTGTGTGTATGTGTGTGCGTGCGTACATGTGTGGCGGTGTGATGGTGGGTGTGTGTTTGAGTTCCTAAATATCTCCATGAGTGTGTGTCTGTGTGTGTGTGTGTGCGTGTGTGGTGTTATGTGTGGTGGTATGTGTGTGTGTGTGTGTGTGTACTTGAGTTCATAAATGTATCCCAGAGTGTTTGTGTGTATGAGTTCATAAATATGGCCATGAGTGTGTGTGTGTGTGTGTGTACATGTTTGGTGGTATGATTGTGTGTGTGTCTGTGTGTGCGTGCATGTGTACTGGAATGTGTGTGCGTGCATTTGTGTGCATGTGTGTGTGAGTGTGTGGGCGTGCATATGTGTGTGTGTGTGTGTGTCTGTGCGTGCATATGTGTATGTGTGTGTGTTTGTGTGCGTGCATATGTGTGTGTGTGTGTGTGTCTGTGCGTGCATATGTTTGTGTGTGTGTGTGTGTGTGTTGCACCACTGGACAGCCAGTCATTGGTCCACTGCCGTTCTTAATCACTGAGAAAGAGCCTCCCTTATTGTTTTTTTCACACTCAGTTCCCATGAACTTGTCTCTGCTTTGGGCTGCAGCCGGACTGTACAATGCTTGTAATTCTGCTCTCTGACTCTGTGAACTAAGAACTATGACAAAGAGACAAATATGCAATTCAGACATGGTTTTCACCCATACGCTGTATGAACAACACCAAACATTGTAGTACATTGTATCGTTGCTTTTAAACTAAAACATAAATAGCTTATTATCTGGAATAGGCCTCATTGAACTTGGATAGCCAAATAGACATTTAAAGGAAAGAAAGACTTAAACTCGCTCGCAACACACGGCGCAGACAGTCACTACACGAAGTTCTCCTAGTGCCCCAGGAGCTAGAATAAGTTTTTGTGCTTTTCTCTCCAGAAGAGGGGGTGGGGCTCTTCGGTAAAAACCTCTTCCATCTCGCGCCACTGTGTTCACTGTGTCCATCCCAGTCTCTCCTCCCCGCGCTGAGCGTGCAGCGCCTGCATACATAGCTGGCGTCCCGTTGCATTTCGCTGAATTTGGAACTTCAACTTTCAGCTGTTTGCATGTTATTGCAAAACAGACCTGTGGTAGGCGTGGACGTGTGTGCGTCAGTTTGTATTTGTATATATATATTCTTTACACTGTGGCGGACTCTCCCGCGGACAGCCTCACCTTAAAACGGACTGGACAAGTGAAGATCTAACTCATCGGGAGTAGTGTCTGGAAACTTTTGCCATCATGACCATGCAAGCAGCGGTCAACCTCGATACCTACAACCTTTCTCTGCTAACCGCCAAGGAGGATATTCTCAATCCCCGCTCGTCCACCAACTGGTAATTACTCTAATTATGACTTATAATGTGGACTTGACAAAAAAGAAAAACATCAATATTTTATAACGGGTTTTTACTCCCATTTTTAGTAGTTAGATAGTAGGCCTATGTTTCGGGGGACAATGTATCAACAGAAATGTAAAGAGGCGAACCGTCCAACTGTTGAACTGGTCGACATATCTTACTTTAGAAACCTGAACTCGTGTTGTGTAACTGGAGCCTCTGTTTTAATTAATCCAACGAGGAACAAAAGGTCAGCTACACGCAAACGGGGGATTTCGTTTGCAGGTCTAACGTGACTAAGTTAAATACTACCGGTAAAGAAGTCCTCATCTCTCACGATAGAAACGAAGGAGAGGTGGAGGAGAACTTTCAGAGGTGGCTGCGTTTTGGCCCACCATGCGCATTCATCACGCGTGCCAGGCGCCTGTCCACCTGTGTGGAACCGCGCGTATAGCACCTGGATGACAGCCGGTTAACTGCTCGCTGGCACGGCTCGGCTGCTGATCTGTGAGATGGGCTGCTGCCTAGATTGGACCTTTCAAGCTTGACATAGGAGTGTGTGATCTTCACTTTTACTATTGAGAAGTAGGCCCAGGCCAGACTACTCTTCAGTTAATGTTCTGGACTTAAATAGTGTAATACGACTGTATTACCTTGCGTTGTGTTAAGATAGAGTCCAAAACGTTTGAAACAACGCTGGTCATCACGATGGCGACACTCTAACAGCTCATTTGAGAACGTCTCTCTCTCTCTCTCTCTCTCTCTCTCTCTCTCTCTCTCTCTCTCTCTCTCTCTCTCTCTCTCTCTTTCTCTCTCTCTCTCGCCCTCGCTCTCTTTCCACGTCTCCCCCTCTTTCTCCATAATCATGCAAACTGTTCCTTCCAGTGAATCAGCTCGCTTGTATAAACCCAACAATGCTCTGAACACCGTCCTTCCATACGACTCCTCCGTCCATGGATGACTATCAACAAAGTGATGACAAATTACAAGTTATATCTGAACGAGTTGGGTTAAGGGGGACCTACATGATGTGTGCTTATCTGGAGATAAATGCCCTCCCCGCCCTCTCATTTCTAAACAGTTTGGAGTCTCGGGGGCGTGTAATGCTGATATGCTGAAAAAAAGAGATATACGGCAATTATGTTACCCATTTCAAAGAGCACTTATTGTGGAAATGCCTCATATACGATCAAGGTCACTGTCAAGTGACTATATATCATTGCTTATATTTGTTTTTTGTTGCTGAAGCAATACCCACACACTAGACTTGTCTTTTATTGTGGTCACACATGCACACATACACACACACACACACACACACACACACACGCACGCACACATATACTCACACACACACACACTTACAAACTCATGCACACACAGACACACACAGACACACACACACACACACACACACACACACTCAAAGTAAATAAGAGTTCACCCCATGCGAAATCACCCAGTGACGATGCAAGGAACTGTGACTAAACAGAGAGGTTTGCAGGGCAAGATGATGTCATGGTGAACGCTGTGTCTGCAATGTGTGCATCAGTGTGCTCTGGCATATGTGCGAGTTGCACTGTATAGTGGAAGTTTACTCAAGAGTGTGCACGTTTGCACGTGAAATATATATTTATATCTTTCCCCGTCTGAATATGTATGCAAAAACGGTGTCCACCTGCAGCGTTTCAATTAAAAGTGAGTATAGGGGTGTGGGGGTGGGGGGGTATTTTGACGAGGGTGGAGAAGTATTTGTGGAAATGATCCCACACCGCCTATGTGTCCCCGGGGGTGTGCGTGTGCGTGCATTATCTAATGACCTTCCTTGTGTTGTGAATGGGAAACAGGCGCTTTGTTGGGGAGCTCTGAAGAATAGCAGAGCGATCTCAATGCATCGCTCTCTCACAGCCCTCTATTCACCAACACAGAGCTGTGGAGGTCTGTCCTCATTCTCCCAGACCTCTGAGGACTGGCTCTGCCTAGACACACAGTCGCACCCGCGCGCGTACATGCACACACACACACGCACACAGATGTGTGTATCCTTAGAAGAGCTAGAGAGACAGAAAGAGACAGAGAGAGACAGAAAGACAGAGAGAGAGAAAGAGAGAGAGAATTAATGGTCCAGAGGACGTTAAACAATGCTGTCCAACAGGAAATACTTTTCATTCTATTCAGCAACAAAAGTCATGAATATCTCTGCCAAAAATGTCTTGTATAAAAATCCCCATTTATGGAAAAGTGCATGCAGGCCTTTGCTTCTCCATTCCACACACAATAGGTACAATCTCATGGGGTAATTTTATGTAGGGATACACTGAAACAACTTTTGAACTGGTAATAGTCCTTAAATGCCAAGCAATAATCCTTGTATTATGTGGGTGTATATTCTAAAATAGGTCTGTTGATATTTTTTAGGTGGAAAGACAAAGAAAATGGATGGTTTTATGGCATTGTTTGGTTTCTAGCAAAACATATCAGATGGTAATTGAAATCAGTGTATAGGAGCTAGTCCTCTATTCATTAGAATTGGGTGTGGTCTTTATACAGACATCTGTGGTTCCCTGGTGACTTCGAACACGGCCAAATAGAGCTTATTTTTCAAAGAGCTTTTACAAACATACTCCTGACTCATTTTATTCTGGAGAGACACTGACACATTTAAATAAATCTCGGACTTCGCCGGAAAGTGTAGTATTCACTGGTTGTTGTCAGGCTCACTAACATATGTCATGGGCACTAACAGATTTCATATAGCTAACTTTTATCTGCTCATCCTAAATTGTTCAATCATTATTGTAATGTATTGCACAATGTTTAAAATCTTGATAACCAAGACCTGAATGTTTGTTGCCTGTAAGATACTATGACTTGGGATGTTAGGCCAGCAAATCAGTATTTGCAATTAATCTTGTACATACATCCTTGCTGCAGTGATCATAGTCAGACCCCTCTCTTTCTTTATCTCTCTCTCGTTCTCTCTCTAAAGAAACAACTACCTTAAAAAGGGTTGCTTGATGACATCACCCTCTATTAGGTTTTTATTTCTATCTGCGTGGTTGGAGATGGTTGTGCCTTTGCCTTTGTGTCTTTCAAATCAAGGGATCTGAACATGTAAATTCATATTCTCAGATTAATTGTTTAGTCTCAAATGTAATCTCTTTGGCAGAGGAAATTCACAAACATTGGTTAATAAACAACAACAACAACCCAAAACAAACTAAGTACCAGTCAAGACCCGGTATATCTGTTCGTTTGAAAATGTTCCCTCCTTATTATGATTGCCACATGTCTAATTGAAGATAAATTGCGACGCTCAGGTTCCTATAAATATTCATTTTAGTGTTGTGTCAGCTTCAGAAGTCCCAAAACATAATAATATTGTTACCTAAAAAAATATCAAGCAACAGAAAATGCAACTTTGGTTTGTAGCTTAATTACTCTCTACCTCCTCTGATAGTTATCAATCTAATTTGACTGCCTGTGGGAGATCAAGTAATCAATCTGACTGATTCCCCTTCAATTAGCAACATTAACGTCTCTGTATCACCTCTTTTGTTGGCATCAAGGCTTTTCAAAGCTTCCATGAAAGAAGCCGACTTGCACAGACAAATGATGTGGGCTTTTATTTCACATTGGGTACAGGCCTGGGGTGTTTGCGTTCCGGCTCTGCCTGCCAGAGTCTCCGCAGCCTCATGCATGATTAAGAGTAACCCAAAAGGTTCCACGTTCTAGAGTTACAGCAAACCGTTGGATGGAACACACCTGGGCGGGTGGGGGTGAGGGTGGGGCGGAGGTGTGTGTGTTGGTGTTTGAGAGTGTGTAGACTCTGTCAAGACCCTCCTTCTTACCTTTGGTCTGGCGTGGCCTCTGCTACACTTTATCGCCTGCATGTTATTGTTAATAAATACTAATACTACTACTAATAATAATACATTCAACTCGTATAACGTTTTTTTTCTAAGTACTCAAAGTCGCATATGAAACAGACCATGGGAAGCCTGTCCAGTTGTCTAGACCTTAAGAAGCTTCTTCTTAGCCTATTTAGGTTCTGCTGATCATTAGAAAGGTATTTTCCCCCCTCTACTGCTATTGTTGGCGAGGAAACAACGGAGACGACAAGCATAGATAGAGTGACAGCTTCCTTACAATCAAACAAAGTTCCAATCGTCTGCTTCTGGCGCAGGCCTGCTGGTAGGAAGGCTGGGCAGGGCGCGGCTTCTTTAGTGCTGCGGCATAAGTCTTCAGAAAGCCAGGCACTGCATTGTCACACAGATGAAGGATCACAAAGGCGTGTCTGATTGCCCTTTGATATATCTGTCAATGTCAGTGAGAAGTCAAAGGGACATTTAGACTGTATCACTGCTCTCTCTGTCTCTGTTTCTGTCTCTGTCTCTGTCTCTGTCTCTGTCTCTGTCTCTGTCTCTGTCTCTCTCCCAAGTATCTGGGTGGCAGTAGGTTTGGTATGATGACAACAGTGGGTTAATGGCTGTTTTACGGGGTTCTTGCTTTAGAGAGGAGTAATCTCTTAACGACCGCCTACCGCTCTTTTAAACGTTGTTTAGATTCACGTGGGTCTAATATGATGCTTCTGGGTAATAGCTGCTACCAGACATGATGAGACATGGCTCTCTCTCTCGCTCTCTCTCGCTCTCTCTCTCTCGCTCTCTCTCTCTCGCTCTCTCTCGCTCTCTCTCTCTCTCTCTCTCTCTCTCTCGCTCTCTCTCTCTCTCTCTCTCTCTCTCTCTCTCTCTCTCTCTCTCTCTCTCTCTCTCTCTCTCGCTCTCCCTCTGTGGGTGTGTCTGAACATGTAAATTGTTTGGGAGTCCAAATGGATCCCGAATTGCTTTGAGTTTACGCTATAACTACCGGTATCATCGGCCTGATGAAATGGAAAATACAGTTGACTTATAAACAGTATTTACATTTTGGGATTGCTGGTTTCTGTGCTATGAGGTGTAGTCCGAATGAACAAGCCTAGTTCCATGGAATGAAGAGGTTTGACAGTATTTGTTTTATTTTGTTATTCGAGTTCTACACAAAGATCCCTGAAATCGTACAGTCAGCGTTTTGAATGTGTGACCTTTCAGCAAGCCCAGCTTTTGTTCATAACAATGTGCCAGAAGAGTTGACCTCCATCCAAATGTCCTCTGCACATTGTTTCTGGTGGAATTCTGCCCTTTCATTGCCCAATGGCATTGAACACAATAAATAAGTGATTGTTTCGCAAGCACTCCAAGATAAAAACCATTAAACTCTCTCCTCTGGAAACTTTGACTCTGTCCCTGTGGTGCCAAAGACATTTATTCATGCTAACGCTACGAAGGATGGAAATTGGCACGACGGGGAAGCCTTGTTCCGTTCAACATAACTACTTAACCCAGAGACAGCGAGATATTACACAGGGCGTGTCCTGCAGCTGTCGAAAAACATCTGTAGCTCTGTGGTTCTGCGAACACGGAGAGGGGAGAAAATATAGTCTGATTATTATGCTGAAACTCTTGCATAGAAACGCATGAACTCACACACACACACACACACACACACACACACAGGACACACGCACTTGAAAATACATGGTATTTAAAGAAGTGAATAACAGATATATTCGTATAATAGTGTACAATTTAGCCTCAAAGAAGTGCTAATGATTGAAATTATTGGAGAAAAGTATAGTTTAATGGCTAGAGTGTTCCACTCGAACGCTGATGGGGTTCGATCCCCAATGTTAACATCCAGGTTCCATGTAGGCACCCTTGAGCAAGATGCCTAATCCTTACCTGCTCCTAAATTACTCTGAAATGACTGAAATGTATCTGAAATGACTGTAGGACACTTTGGATGGGGAAAAGCTGTTTGCTAAATAGGAACATTAAAGTTTCTGCTGGCTGTAGTTAGGCCTTCCTGTCCCGGATGACAGAGTGCTGATGGCTGGTGAAAAAGCAGATAGGATGACCCAGGGTTCACTGTTGTTGTTGTTGCCATGACAGCATGACATCACCTCAAGCAACTATACCACATGGCAGGCTCACGCCTCAGGAACCTCAAGGTAACAACCGAGAGGTGGAGCTTGAGTTGGAGGAAGGGTCACACACACACACACATGCGCGCGCACACACGCACGCACAGACATCTCAAAGGCTATACTTAAGAGTAAAGGTTATACTTTTGATCAGCTGTTTCTGTTTCTGTCCTAAAAAATAAAAAGGTTTTGATATATGTCCTCAGTGTTGGAACACATCAACAAATAACCATCATCTTCATAACGCTAACTTGTTTACCATTGTAACGAGATTCCTATTTTTCTACAGTTGGAGCTTTGAGTCATCTCAGAACTTATTTCATCTCTAACTGTTCATGTCAGAACATTGTTTTCGCTTTGCAACCTCAACACCATCAAAGTGTGTGGACGGGATATATGTATCTGTCCACATGCAGTGACAAATAGCTTTTATTGCTCCCAATTATATTACTCTTTCTCTCTCTCTCTCTCACTCTCTTTCAAACACACACATTCACACCCCCCCCCAACACACACACACAAACACAGACACACACAACCCCCTCTCTCTCTCCCACACACACACACACACACACACACACACACACACACACACACACACACACACACACACACACACACACACACACATATATACGCATACACACAGGGAAACTGCAATCATTGACATACCCTTCTGCCCTTTTTTTGTTTCCCAGACCTGTAAAGTGTCCAGTATCATCAGCTGTGTTTGCAAAGAATGCTGGGTGTTTTAGTGTGACACACCGCACCACGGTAACAATGGTAGATAATGGTTTCTCTGACAGTTCTCGACGTTTTACTATTTGCTCTTGCGGAAGTTAAGCACTAGTTATTCAGTTCAGGCTGGGGCCCTATTCTTCTTTTTCTTTGTTCTGCAGTTTTTTTTGCCTTGTTTGTTCATTACTAGTGCTGAGATTTAACTGCAAGTTCAGACGGAGCGAGTGTGTGTGTATGTGTGTGTGTGTGTTTGTGTACATGTGTGTCTGTGTGTTTGTGTGTGTGAGTGTGTGTGTGTGTGTATGTTGGGGGAGGGGGGAGCTCTCTGTAGCCCATGACAACCCCTTGGTGGGAAAGCCGAGATGGATGTTTGTGAAGACTTAATTGGAGAGAGGAGGACGAGAAGGAGGGAGTGTGTGCAATGATGATGATGATGAGGGACAAGAAGGGATGAAGAGGATAAGAGGCATGGCCGAGAGAAAGAAAACACACTGCTGTGATGGAGAACAAGTTAACATTGAATGGTTAAATCAAGTGTCTATAAAGGCGAAAGTGGAAATGTGGATAACAGGAAAAGGTAGGAGGACAGGTGGTTGGGGGAAATAAATATTTGTGGTTAAAAAGGAAGCCAAATTAGCATTGTTTTGACACTTGGGAGTTTGTTGTGTTTATTTGATGGAAATGGCACAAGAGGGCTGCCAATATCTTTCCCGGCCCATTACTGTGTAATTGGAAAGGGAGGTCATATCTCCAGTATGAGTTTGTGTGTGTGTGTGTGTGTGTGTGTGTGTGTGTGTGTGTGTGTGTGTGTGTGTGTGTGTGTGTGAGAGAGTGTGTACATTTTAGCAGTGTAGGACAACATGCACAGGAAATGCCAGAGTAATCCCAGAGGGACGCTACTTTAGAGGGGGCCCATTTGTCATCTCCGCTCCTCTCATTCTTTCTCCTCTCATCTCCTCTCCACACTGCTCTCCTCTCCTACCCCCTCTTCTCTCTTCTCCTCTCCTCACTTATCCTCCTCTCATCTCCTCTCCTTACTTCTCCTCTCCTCTCCTCACTTATCCTCTCCTCCTCTCCTATCCTCTCCTCCCTCCTCCAAATATATTTGTATAGTATATATTCCCAGGTACAATCAGTATAATTGTGGCACCCTATACCCTTTTCCTACCTCCCTTTCCTTCATTTCGGTACACTTTCTGGGTGATCTCCTAAAGTGCCGTAACAATTTACCCCATACAGACCCATAGCAGACCCTTTGTAAGCCCCCCATAGGGACACCACCAGACCCCCATAAACACATAGTCCCCTGGCCCCTTGGCATGCCTCTAAAACACACTGGCTGCCCCCCCCCCCCCCCCCCCCCCCGGATTGTGTGTGGCCCTGAAACCCTCTCCACCTCCATACGCTATGGAATCTACCCCCACCACCACCACCACCAATGTTTCCTTTTTTTCTCCCCCAGCTTGAAAGCCCATGGAATAGTGTGGAGGTGTCATTTTTTCCACCTCCTGAATGCATTCATCTTCACATGCCAAAAACTCCCCACTACGAGAACCTCTCCAGGCACACCTTCACTCAGTGTCAGGCCTCCCATGGCCCACTTTCATAACAACCCCAGTCCTACACCATTACCGCTGAATTACCCCCCCCACCCCCGCTACACTTTGATCAAAAGTTAGCATTATCAGCAGTATTGCATTTATTTCCTTTTCTTCCCACACATTTTGAGATTCATACTTTCATCAACCTCTAAATGGTCAATTTGCTACATTTTATGAGTAAGGAGTGCATGTATTGCATTAAAAAAATTAAATAAAAGTACCTTTAAATTCTGCAAAGTTTTGCTGTTGTGTGATCAAACCCAGCTGTAAATCAAACATTGCTTTTGTAAACAGTACCATTTTGGTGTGAAACTTTACTTAGTGTAAAACACCTTACAAGCACAGAGACACACACACACACACACACACACACACACACACACACACACACACACACACACACACACACACACACACACACACACAGTCTAGACAATTTCCTTTCTTTTCACTGAAATACCCCATTACCTTTTTAATGACAGGATATTGTATTTGTCATTGTTTAAAAACAACACTTCCTGGTTCTAGACACTATGGTACTTTCGGAATGTTATAAAATGCACACACACACATGTACGTACATGTACTGACACATACACAAACACACACACACACACACACACACACACACACACACACACACACACACACACACACACACACACACACACACACACACACACAGTGAGTGTTATGTTACATGGAGTGAAATGATTGGTGCACATACAGTTCTGCTCACACAGATGGAGACTGTGGTCATCTGTGAAGCAGTCCATCGTTGTAACACTAGACTGTTGTCCAGTCTGCTCACACCCTCATTGGCAGTAACGCTTAAACTGACCTCGGGATGACTCCTGCTGAACTAACTGTGTGACATTCATCACTTACTTAATGTTCAATAATTGTATTTTTAATCAAAGTAAAGCTTTTCCTGTCAAATTACCCTTCTTTCCTTCCTTCATTCCTCTCTCTCTCTCTCTCTCTCTCTCTCTCTCTCTATCTTTTCATCCACTGAAGGCTAGTCTGTTCGATCACAGCGGGTCCTTGGCACACATTTAATTAACCATTTGTTTAGTTTGTCATTGTCTAATTATCTGTGCCTGTGTTTTTTTCAATCCCCCTCCTCCATCTTACATTCCTGACACTCCTCCTCCTCCACCTCCTCCTCCTCCTCTTCCTCTCTTCTGCTCCTTGTTAACACACCCCCCACATCCACCCAACCATGCAAGCCTCATTTGATTTGATTTATCCTGTTACAAATGGTAAAGTTATGTTGGTTATGTTGGCACTCCTGTGAAGTCCAGTCTCTTTGTCATGTTGCTATCGGTATCAGGCTACGGCCAAGGCTGATTAGGAAATGGGAAACACCTGTGGCTTATTTACTTAGTCAATTAGCGCAGCAGAAACGTGCAGATGAACCAGGGCACAGGAAGTAGACTCATCTTCACTAGTGCCCTGGTACATACAATTAGCAGACCCATAATTAGTGTTATGAGAGACACCTGTGAATGACTACAACAGCGCCTCTGTCAAAATGGTCTACTGAGGAGGCGGAGGGAGAAGACAACGCCGTGACCGTATTTTACAGTCAACATATTTTTGAGAGGATATCATACTTTGATATCTGTGTGTGATATGCAACAAAAAAAAACATTATCATAAATCATGTCATTAATCATTACATTTAGACAAATTCACCTTTTTCCTATATTGATGTTGTACTGAAATGTACTGAAACACGTAGTCACAAAGGAAAGGAAAGCCTGTCTAGTATCATTAACTTTAGGAAGACCACTCCTGTGCCAAATGCTCCTCAGAGGCTTTGCTTCTGGAGTAAACCAATTATTACGTAACTTAGGTTTTATTGATTGTGAAGCGTCTTAATTTTGCAGACCCAAATGAAATATACTGGTTCTGTCTATGTATGTGTGTGTGTGTGCGTGTATGACACAGAAGTATGTGTGTGTGTGTGTGTATTAGTATGTATATCTATGTGTTTGTATCTGTGTGTGTGTGTGTGTGTGTGTGTGTGTGTGTGTGTGTGTGTGTGTGTGTGTATAGTTGCTTGCTTATGTCAGCCTGCCTCTGTGTCCAGTAGGGCCAGTTCCGGTCCAGCATCCCCTAAGTATGTGTTTGGTCAGTATAAACATTGTCAATGAGGACTTGGCAGGGATCTCTTATTAGGTCAACGGAGCTAGGCCCAGCACCGGCATCATGCCCACACTACAGCAGAGCGACTGTGCCAAAGGTTTACTCAAGGTATTACCGTAAGCCAGCTCTTCCTCAATCTCTCCACCACAGTCCCTGTAGGACATATTGGGTGAGACATCGTTTCTTAGCCATGCGTGTGGTGAGAACACATTTTCTGGATATGTTTATTTATCTGGATCTTCTATTTTTGGGGGGGATTCAGAGGGGGAAATGATAGAGTGATTGGAAGATAAATTGTTAATACTGTGAATGAACTTGTGTGTCTTTAAAATAGTTTTCACATAACATGCAGTAGCTTCCCCCCCCCCCCCCCCCCCCCCCCCCCCCCCCCAGTATTGGGGTAGGGACTGGAACCGCCCTCTGCTCTACTGGGATTAGAGGGGTATGAATGATTTTACTGTGGTCAAAATGACGACAAAACAAGCATTCTATTGACTCATTGCTATGTGTGTTGCGTCAAAGAGCTCCACTATACGCCTTGTAAATATTCTACTCATCACTATAGTCTCTTAGGTAATATAGGTAATATAAGCCAGAATTGATGAAGGGAACAT
>JACYXH010000479.1:14335951-14408451 GCA_026745465.1 Lota lota | reverse complement strand
AGACAGAGCGTAATTGTAGAACAAATAATAACAGAGTGATTCAGAAAGGCTTTTCAGACGTGCTGTCAGCCTTTGTACACGGTTGCACGTGTTTGTATAGATGCCTTTGAGAGGTCAGTGCCTTTGGAAATGTTATTTTGTAGGAATAATCCTCCATCTCTCTCTCTCTGTCTCTTTCTCTCTCTTTCTTCTCTCAGTCATCCGATGATGGCGTCATAGTACGGTAGTACAGAGATGCACGGAGAATGTGCGTCAGTATAGGAAGACATGCAGTCAGATGAAAGCACAGACAGCTCACCTTTGGCTCGTTGTAATAGGGACTCATGACCTTCTGCGCTGGATGCTTTGTTCCAGATGTTCTCGACACACCCCCGACTGCTCTACAGAGAGAAACTCAATCATGATTCAAACAAAAAGACAAATGACCTCGCAGCAGAACCGTCGCGCAGTGACAGTTTTACCTTCTCTAGGTCACATATATTCATCCCCAACTGCTTGGAAATTAGGATTGAATTAGGATCACGTTGGCTGTCTGCTCCTTGTGTTGCTTTGATTGCTGCCAACGCTCCAAGTTCATGTTTTCTAACATTGGGTTTCGAAACCCATTACCTTTCAGATGGGAGTCCAAAGGTTCGGGGTTTGAAATCCCAATCGGCTCATGTATATATAATAACAGCATCTGCTAAATAGCTCAATAGTAATAGTAAATAGTGCATTAAATGGCATAGGTTGGCATTTGCTTCACAATGCTCAATAGCATTCATTCATCAGATTTACTTTCTTATTTTTTTACCTAAAATAACCCTTGAAAATGCAACTCTTGACAGCCGTGGTTGAGTTGTTGTATGGTTGCTATGTTACAAAGCCTGATTGACTCTGAAGAGTAGGGGGGGGACAGGTTTCTTCCTGTCAAGTGTCGGAAACGGTAGCTCAGAACAACCCATGACTGCATGTGTTGAACACTCAGGTGGGAGCCCCAAACACTATGAATGGGACTTATTGTGTCTCGCTGCCCCGCGGAAGAACGAGGGTTGAAGAACAGGGAGGGAGGGAGGGAGAGAGAGAGAGAGAGAGAGAGAGAGAGAGAGAGAGAGAGAGAGAGAGAGAGAGAGAGAGAGAGAGAGAGAGCGAGAGCGAGAGCGCGAGCGCGAGCGCGAGAGAGAGAGCGAGAGAGAGAGAAAAGGAGCAAATGAGTGCATGCGTCACAAATGAAGAGACACATTGTTTCCTGTATAATTAAGACATCATTTTGTATGGACAAATTAACATCCTTGTGTGTGTGTGTGAGGATATCATCATATCCTCACACACACACACACACACACACATACGAGACTACGTGTATTTCAAGTACGAATACACGCACATGGATGTATATGCAAATGCATCTGTACACATACGCAGATCTGTTTGTGTGGGGGCTGTGTGCGCATGTGTGTGTGGGTATGTGTGTGTGTGCGTGTGTATGTTTGTGCATGTGCGTGCATGTTTGTAAGTGTATAATTATGAGCACAATGATTGAAATAACACATGGTGCATGCAGCTGTCAACCTGCTGGGTACTTGGGATTTTCCATAAACATACAGTATGTTACAATATCTGATATTGTTGGTGAATTAGATTCATAGTGAGCAAAGCTTATCCAGTCTTCACACACACATACACACACTTTTCTATTGAGTGACGTCTGTTCATCTGCCTCTCTGTCCACAGGGCTTTGTTCACATATGAAGGAATCAGCAACAAGCTCAAACTGGCAGACTCTGGAGGTAAGGGAGCAGACTATCACACATGAATAGTTTTCCTCATAAGCAAGTTTAGACCAAGACTATCTGGAAGCAAAGACTCAAATAATAAATCACTTTCATTTTGATCTGAATTTTATTGGTCTGTCTCCTAATGGTTATTGAATATCGAATATGGTTTCAGTATATTTCAGTTTTCCTTTTTTTTTCTGCCATCTTCTGCCCTGCCCTTCCTACAGTATATTAACCCCTGTTGCTCTCTTTTTCCTCCCAGCGGGTGGTGTGGCAGAGCTGGCTGGAAGGTTTCACATGGCCAAGCCCCAGTACGGTCTGTGCAGAGTCGGGACGGCGGAGACAGGAGGCCCGTGCATCGCTATGATCAGCTGGGTTAGTTCAACCAATAGGGACTACCCACATTAATCACGGGCAAATTCAACTTCAAGTCAATCAGTATTGATATACACTTATATTAACTTTTTTACTGATATGAAATATCAGTACACGGTCAAGGGAAACAACACAAACAGGATAAGAAAATAAGAAAAAAGATGACGCTATCACACTCATCATACTGGGTTGATGATTGCGGCAAATTCACATAGGCAAACGTGCATATTGAAGCAAACAAATCTATTGCCTTGCAGATGGATTATTGCATTCTTCCTGCAGCTCTGAAATCATGCGTTTTACATGTTGTGGAGTGTGTGTGGATGATGGCTGATTTAAGCAGCCATCACCTGATCCGAGTCTGATTGGACTCTGGGGCTGGTGAGGCTACACACCTGTTGTGCATTGAGTAATCAATGTGCACATGTTAAACCAGCCATCTCCACACACACTTAGGGAGCGATCTCCTGCATGGCAACATGGAGCGCCAGTTCATGTTTCATTGGCAACAGACTTCTACAATAAACCGGCCTTCAACATCACCACCCTGCGTCCTTTGTCTGGAGGAGCCCAATAGAAGCCAATTAGGTGGAGAGTAGCATGGACATTGTTACACATGTAATAAAAGATCCGGGCCAAATCAGTAGAAATAGGCTATGGGGAATTCCAAGATAAGTGCCTAAGACGCTGAATACGTTCAGCGTCTTATTTGGCTACCTCCTTCTTAAATTTGACATTTGTCCTGTGTTTGCCTATCTGGGGCAGGGGACAAGTGGGCAGAGCTGAGAGGGTCATTAGCTGATGTGGTGCATCTGTGTAGGTTTGGCCTGCAGGCTTCATAAGGTGTACCACATCAGCCATTCGCTCCCTCGTCTCCCACGCCAAGGTTGTCTTTTGGTTTTGTGCCCTAAGTTCTGGTTCTTTTGGTGTGATTCTATAGTTTTTAAACCATTTAAACCATTCACAACATCCCCACGGCCTGTTTTCCAATCCTCCATACGTTATGCTCCTCACTTATTAAACAGATTTAATTTTAAATATGTACTCATCTTTGTTGTTATCCCTGACCCTCGTCATAACAGTAGGCTTACTTTGACTTGATACAGGGGGAATCTTTTATTTATATATATGTATGGAATACTATTGGTTATCAAGCGTAAAAAGCAAGCAGCCACAAACATCTTGTACTGGTTTCAAAATATTAAATGTTTTTTTTTGAAGGCTTGTCTTCCTTGGAGAATTTAGGCAAAAGTTTTCAAGCATTTAACTATTGCAATGTACTCAATACAATAGCTATTTCAGTACAACTATCCCATGGATTTGAAATAGTTTTAGCAATTTCTTGAAAGTTCTTGTTTCACAACTTCCCTTTGGTACTGCTGAGAAAGAGGCTATGGAATATGTGTAAAGGGATCTAATGTGGTTCTGTGTGTATCTGTAGATGGGTCAAAATGTGGATGAATACCGCAGGACGGAATGTTCCAGCCACATGGTCGCCATCAGGAACTTCTTCAAGGTAGGTTCGATATTCAGCCGCCGACTCCCTGATTGATCGGAAAGCCCCGCGTTACTCACCTCGAGGTATTTGCGATGAAACCGTCTCCATGGCAACGGATAACACAGAATAACACAGGTAGGTTTGGTGTGGGAGATGGAAACTTGCGCAAACACATGCGCACAATTGATACACATACACACACACACACAATCCCTCACTCAAGTGTATGACGTACTATAGAAACACACCACCTGGCCACTCCTCTATTTCCTATTCCTGCTCATTTCTCCCTATTCATCATTCCAATTCTGACTTATAGAGACACAGACACACACACACACACACACATACACACTCACTATATTTACACACAGTAGTTTACCTTGCATTGTCTCCAGAGTGTTTCCTGACCTGCTCTGCGCTTCCTGTTGTGTCGGTTGTGTCAGTGTTGGCGTGGCGTGCACGGTTATTCTCGGCCACCATGCTTTCATCACGGTGGTGGGGTTGAGGGGGAACGGGCTCTGGTGGAAACGCCATTGTGTCTTTTGCGTTGCCCCCGGCGACATACGAAACCCCAAACCAGAAGTGCCACACTGGTAGTGACAGCAGAGGCGGGAAGTGGGAGAAAGAAACGATTCCGGGAAAATGTTGGGAATGGAGTGACAGCAAAACAGTCAAACAAAACATGAAACCCCCTAAAATGTGCCTTTCATGTTGTGTTAGCAGATGTGTGAATCAGTCGAGCTCAAGCTGTCAGAGTAGCAGCAAACCCAATTGACGTAAAGCCGCTTGTCGTCTGCCTCTGATTTAGCATTCACCTCATATTTAACCTGGGATTGGTTCAAGGGTTAAGCTCAACCTTCGGGTCAACCTCCTTGGTTTACCTGTTTCCATAGAAAGGCAATATCACAAGCGGTGGAGCACTCTGGCGTGAGTGGAGTGAATTTTGGGCCCTGGACTGTGACAGACTGCAGTCTGGAATCCGGTATCTTCCCATACATCTTTTAATATAGACAAGAGAAAACTAAAGATATGAATATGACTTGAGGTTTTGTGTGTGTGTGTGTGTGTGTGCGTGTGTGTGTGCGTGTGTGTGTGTGTGTGTGTGTGTGTGTTTGAATGTGATATATAATACTATCGGAATTTAGTTCTTAGTGGGCTCAATTGACATTAGGCTGAACACACACACACACACACACACAACTTGACTATTCTTGTCTTTTATTAGCTGAGGCTGATTCAAATTGATAAAACACACATTCCCGTGTGCAGCCATCACGGCCGCAGCATGTGTTTAGCATTAGCAGGACTGTTCTGACACAAGGGTGTGTAACCCCATGGTTATGCTGACTTGAAGATCCTCTTCGCATCCTGTGATGTTCGGGCAGCCTCTCAAACACAAACGCATCGCCGATAAAGCGTTCTGAGCACTCGTCACTTAACCCACCGTAATCGTTTTGCTTCAAAGTTATTTTTAGACATCAAGGAATGCTCGTGAAATAGGATGCGAGGCAATGTGTCATACCCCTGTCTGCAAACACCATCTGGTAGCAATGAAAATAAATCGCTTACTGTTCCCGAGATAACATTTTATTCCAGAATTACCTTTCAAAACCAGCAGCCGTCAGAAAAAGAACACTGTTTACCTCTCGCATTTAGGAATTTCCCCAAATATGTTTTGTTTTCAACATATGTTTGTTGAAATAATCAACAAACTTTGTACTTGCAACATCCTGGAAATGATACTGCTAGACAACGTTGTTGTATGTTTAATTCTGGTTTTGCAGTTTATTGCAACAGTCAACGAATAGTCTCCAGCATCCTTGCCAAATGAAATAGAAAACCATGATTCAAGCATATTCACGACTACATCATAGAGGAACCACAGAGAATGAAGTCCTAGATAGCCCAAAGTGGATATTTCAACTATGAAGATGGCACCTTTCTGTCAGTAGAGTGAGAACTTTCAGAACACTGAAAGTTCATAGAACTTTCCGAACACTGAAAGAACACTGAAAGTTCATAGAACTTTCAGAACACTGAAAGTTCACATTTGTCATATTTTGGGGAAGAGTGAGCAGGATAACACCGTGGCAAGAGTGTGGCTTTAGGCCACTCTTATGTTGCCTTATGAAGACAGGAGATCACCCCACAAAATATTATACTATAAATATTCTAAGAAAAATACAAGTTCTGGTGCGAGGGATCAGCATGGAATGTTTTTAATAAAAAGAGACTCCCCTGTGTGAGGGGAACTTTTGGCATTTTCTTTTTTTTTAACCCTAACCTTAACCCTTTCGTTATTTTTTTCCCTTAGTTTGTTCTTTCTTTCTTTCTTTCTTTCTTTCTTTCTTTCTTTCTTTCTTTCTTTCTTTCTTTCTTTCTTTCTTTCTTTCTTTCTTTCTTTCTTTCTTTCTTTCTTTCTTTCTTTCTTTCTTTCTTTCTTCCATCCATCCTTCCCTCCCTCCTTCAACACAAGTCTCAGCTGGCAGTGAGCGGGGTGTGTCAAGATGAGCTCCCAGCAATTTGTGTGTGTGCGTGTGTGTGTGTGTGTAAGTGTGTGTGTGGGATGCTTTGGATGTGATTTTTGGATTTGTGTATGTGTGTCAGTGCGATTGGTCTTATATATCTCCATTAAGATGCGGTTGCTTGAGGCAACTGAAGGACAAAGAAGAAACATATTAAGGATCTTTGTCATTGTTTATATAAGTTCTGAATCACTCAGTCAACCAGGCCGTTTGGTTACAAACGCACCTTTGTTTGTTGATCTCAGAGCCTGGCAACCGACCGATGAATGAGCCTCTTGAGTTTATAGAGTTGGATTAAATACAGACATAATAAAAACAAGCATAAAAACCCTCCATTGTCGGTAAGGTGCCTCACTTTTGACATTCGGTGAGTGATGATGATGACAGAGCAGGGTTAAGGTGAGTGCTCACGACAGACCCATGAGATGAAGAGGCGTTAACAACCACTTAACCGCCACCACCAGCACCACCCTCTGGGCACCTCCCCCTGTCAGGGTAGTCCCACACGTCTTTATAAGAGCAACATGAATCAGACGATGGTGAAAGGAGTGAAGGAAAAAAAATCGAAGAAAGTAGGCGAAGTGGAGGAGACAAATGGGAGGAGAGGAGAGAAGAGACAGAGTATACAGTATTTATTTAATCTCCAGGATGGATGACTTGTAGATGGAACCGTGTGGAAGAAAAAACGTGGACGTTTTTGATGAATGCACCTGAACGCGTTTGAGCACACTGCAGTTTGAAGTGGGTTAAATAGTCCGGTTTTCTGTGTCAACCATTACTTTCAGAGCAGCCTGTCTGCTCCACATTACGCCGTGCTCACTCACTCAGTTTGCTGTAATGGTGTCTTTGTTTGCTGCTATGCTTTTGTTTACAGTGCCTTCAGGTTCCAAACACAGTGGTTGATGCCCCAATGAAAATAACACTGTATGCCTCATAATAAAGTAAATGAAGTTTAGAAGCACAGAGATAGAACATATAGAGAAACAAACATCGATTCCTTTATTCGGGTGGAAAGGATATTTGAAAAACATTTGTGTATACAATGTCAGAGACACACTCTTTTTCTCTCAATCTCCAGCTGGTATCTACATGTGACTTAGACATTCTTAAATACATTTTTATCAAATCAGAATGAAAAAACGTGTGTGTGAGCCAGGATCAAAGCGATGTCTCGCAGCTTCCCATGTTCCTCACACTACTGTTCTTCTGTTCCTAGGAGTCCCATGTGTTTATCAGTGCAGAGAAGGTGGACGATGTCACAGAGGAGTTGATTGCAGCCGAGCACAGTAAAGTTCAAGCTCGAGCGCCCATGGAGCGAGTCAGAAGGAGCTCCCGGTCTGCAGAGAAAGAAGAGACAGTGGTGGGTTTCTTGCAATATCCTTTTTGTCCATTAGGTGGAGATATAGGATCATAGTAAAATCCCACATGCTGTTTTGTTTCTTTCAGGGCACCAACTACAGAAAAACAAACGCTGCCATGGAGATGAGGAGAATCAACAGAGACTCCTTCTGGGCATGTGCAGAGGTAAAAGGAAATGCCTTATATGGACTCAACAATTGGAATCGTTGAAATGTGATCCGGCAGGAAGGCTGTTACCCTTTAAGGTCAGCAAACTACTGACAAGAGTTAAAGTTCAAGAGTTCATTTTTCCCCCCTCTTTTCTCGCACCGTTTGTCTCAGCGAGAGGAGGAACAGCGGAAGGAGGAGGAGAGGAGGCGTATGTTGGAGGACAGAAGGCGTTTAGAGAGGGAAAGAGTTCAGAACGAACGCAGAGAAGCCGACGAGAGAGATAGGAAGATGAATGAGAAGCTCCAGATGATTGAAGAGCAGAGGTTTGAAAAGCTACGAGTTGACATGCGTTCATACTGTTGTTCATTTAGTACCCTCTACTGGCTGCCCTGTGTACTACATTAAGTGAGCACAATAAAAGGTCAGCAAAAAGAACAAAGAGTAAATCCACTGCAATTATAACTAACACTGATTGATAAATGTTACCAATGTTAAAATGTTAAATTCTCAGGAGACAACAGGCCCAGATATATGAAGAGTTACGTGGGCAAGAGAAATCAAGATGGGTGAGTGTATAGTTTGGATTCCAAAGATAATGTGGTGGGTGGGTGTGTGTGTCTGCACATCCATGCGTGTATGCGCGTTTATGTGAAAACATGAGAAAATGTGTGTAGGTGTATCCATGTCTTTATTACATATGACATATACCTGGCCATTAGCTGTGCATACGTTAAGTGTGTTGTCCCATGCTGGCAGGTGCAGCAGCAGAGGGAGCATGAGGATGACATGAGGGCTCGTCTGAAGAGGAGTGAGTCCATAGAGATGGCAGCGGTACGTCCATCGTCGTTCCCCTCGAAATGACAGCACTGTCCAATGTGATTTTTACTCAAGCCCTTTTCTCCTTATCAAATGTCCTCTAAATGTTAAGTAAACTGAATGCATTTTATTATTTAAGTTCAGAGTTATTGTTTTCCTTGTTGGCTTGATGAAATGGGTATCGCTAACAGACATACCCAACACAAAAGCTGCCAACATTTATTGGGCAAAATACCAAAAAAGTACAGAGAATAATTGCTTTGAAAAGGATTACATTAAGCATAATTAGGTAGCCTGACATCACCAGACCAATTCGCAAATGAGTATTAGGCTGGAACCTCTCAGTTCATTTTCAATTGCAAAGGGGCGTTATCATTGGCCGCAGACCAAAATGCCTCGGGATGCAATTGGATAGACCTACAACAAATCAGAGCCACGAAACATGTGACGAATCAGCGGCAGCCATCTTGGTTGTTTTTTAAAATGCCTAAAGGGCGCTCCCATAGGCTGCTCCGCTGTACAGTCATCGGATCAAACCCGCCCCATATTAGATGCGATGACTGTACTGCAATGATCGTTGTGATTGGCCCAACCCAGGCCAGGTCTGCTGGAAATCTGTCTGAACGGGAGGGGGACCAGACGCATATGCCAGAGCAAATAAAAGATGAGCTTGCAGACTCGTCTGGTTCCCAGGCAAATAATTAGGATTAGTTCAATGTAATGTTTTCATTTTGTCTTCTTATATGTCTTGCAACATATTCTGAATTAAGGAGTAATACAGTCAACCATAGAGAACCGTATCTCTTATTATTCTATGATATACCTTGAAACTGCAGGAGGCAGCAGCTCTGGTGTCCCAGCGATCCATGAACCCCCGGGAGTTCTTCAGACAGCTCTCCTCCTCGTCACAGAGCCCCCTCAGCCCAACATCTCCCCGCACAGGTATATCATGCACGTGTGTGTGTGTGTGTGTGTGTGTGTGTGTGTGTAAGGTCAAGGACAAGGTCAATCATCCTTTCAGATTTCTGTATCGAACATCATCATGGTACTGATTTTGCACTTTCATCTCGGTCCGCTGTGTGCAGGCAAACCACCGCCACGGCGCTACCAGCGCAGCCTGACAGACACGGCCTTCATCTTCTCCAAGGCCTCCGAGGACAGCAACACGAGCTCCCCTCGCAGTCCGCCGTTCGTCTCCCCCTTCTCCCGGGGGCCCGCCTCCCCGCTGTTCCGCTCGACTGCGTCCCCGCCCACCAGTCCCGACTTCCGTCCGATCCCTTCGCCCCAAAGACCCCCGGCCCCGATGATGTCCCCGCCCCCTTCACCCGCGCACTCCGGTCCCCCGGTCTCACCCCTGCCCAGCCTCCCGCCTCCCGGGACCACCCCCCGCCTCCACCACCCCCTCCGTCGCCACAGCGCGTCGGAAGACCCCGCGACCACCACGTCCACAGCCCCCACCCCGCTGCAACCGTCCGCACCCCCCGCCTCGCTCCTAGCGTCCTGTCCCCAAGGAGATGACAGTGCCTTACCCGCCCGCGCAGGAGCGACAATGCTGCCGCCCTCCCCTCCGATGACACCCCCCGAGAACCAGGCCTCCCGCTCCCAGGCCCTCGGCCTGGACCGTCCACCCCTGACCCAGGCTCAACCCTCCTCCCCAGTCCAGGCTGAGGTGGACCCAGTTCCCCAGGCACCCACCGCTCCACTTCCTATCAGTCCACAGCCCAACAAAGGTGGGCAAGCTGAATGTTACTCATGATACCTGATTAGTTTAGCCTTATGCCCCTTTCACACGCCTGTGTTCAACTTCAACTTTTTACCGAATTCATTTCTCTCTATATGTGTCCCACCTCCAGACCTCCATGCAGCCTCTCCCGTGCACACTGAGCTGGACTCAAGCTACATAGCACAGGCTGTGTTGGTGGAGGAAGAAGAGGAAGAAGAGGAGGAGGAGGAGGATGAAGTAAGGAAGGGTGAAGATGAACCCACGCCAGAGCCCCGACCCCCGCCTACCGCCCCACCGCGCTTTCAGCCGGTCGCAGCGCAGAGAGAGGAGCTAACGGCCCAGGAAACGGAACCAGAACCAGAGGCTGCTGCGGAAGAGCCGATAGCGATGGAGCCGGAGGCGGAAGAGGGTGGGGCAGAGGATGACGAACTGGTGAATGACCAACCGCATTGTACTCTGTCCCCGCAAGAGTCAAGAATGTTGGCCCTCGTGGAGGAAGAGCTGGAGCTAGTAGTGGCCGGTACAGCGTTCTCTTCTTGTTCTCATCTTGTTCTCATCTTGTATCTTGTCAATGTAATTGAAAAAAAAAAATGATGTAAGGAAATATAATTGCAAATACATTTAAATCTATGTTTAATTGCAGATACGGAAACAAAGGGTCAACAAATCACACAGGCTGCGATGATCGTATCAACCAATGGCTTCACAAACGGGGACGCTGTGGAAGAAAACGGCATAGGTCTGACTCTAAATTAAACTTTTTAACAAGACTGTGATACTTTAGTATACTATGATATACTGTATAGTACATCACACTACTACACTGCATCAAAATACCCTACATTCTGCTGTGTTTTCAATGCACACTTTAAGTATGGTGATAATATTACAACAACCAATCTACCGGCCTACGCCCCTGAATATGTTGATGGATATTCACCAGAACGATCCATGAGTCCATCGGACACGGAGCTCAGCTCCCCAGAGCCAGCCGTGTGCTACCACCTTGAACCAGTAAAGGGAGAATACATTCAAGTGGAGGAGAAGGAGGAGGATGAAGAGGAGGAGGAGGAGGAGGAGGAAGTGGAGTTGTATGGGAATGGACAAGAGGTAGCCTTACAACAGCACACTTCCTGTTCGGTGACATGGAGAAAGCGTCAATTTGTATCGTTGAGAGAACTTTGATTTAACTAATTGTGATACTCCCACTCACATATTTTCCTTTGTTGTCATTCAGAATATTATGGAGACACAAATGTGTGTGAAGGCCCTCTACGACTACCAAGCAGGTACGTTGCCGTTTCTTTATTTCTTTCTTTATTCATTTTATTTGTCCCACAAATGTATCTACTTCCCAATTGTCTGTTGGGCTTTTTATGTATTTGTATATTTCTTTTTACAGCAGACGAATCTGAGATCTCCTTCGAACCCGGTGACATCATCAGTGATGTGGAAACGGTGGACGAAGCCTGGTGGAGTGGATGCAGCAAAGATGGCCGACAAGGCCTGTTCCCTGCCAACTATGTGGAGCATATTTAGGCATATATTCACACAGTCGCAACAGCACAGCAACACAACAACAAACACACACACACACACACACACACACACACACACACACACACACACACACACACACACACACACACACACACACACACACCCACACCCACACACACGAACACACACTCAGGGATGCAATCTCCCCATTCATTTATCATACATACATACATCATTCTTTTTTACATTATTCCAGCACTGTAATGTTGTTATATATGTTCTACAATGTATTTGCAGAGCAATACATTACCACATCAATAAGACACAGTCACACACAGCCCTCGAAAAATAGAGCAAGGACATGTGGAACACAATGAGCAAATCCCTATTGAGTTAGTGGAGCCCTGTGCATATTTAAACTATAGTAAAACTGTGGCTATAACTTTTCATTAATTCATTCATTCAATCAACCATTTATAATTCACTCTCCGATACAAACATTAATTTGTTTTAATCCAATGCGTAGTGGTGTGTGGAGGTTAAGATTGTGAGCCCTGCTCAGAAATATTCTAAATTAATTTACTTTTTGTTTTGTTTTTGTCTTTATTAAATAATAGTATGCCTATATTTAAGACCGCTAAAAAGGGGCTATGTTACAGTATTGTGTTTGCTTTTTGTATAGGGTATGAAATAACATCTGTTGGTTGTTTAGATTATCTAAATACTTCACAGTACTGTTTAGAGCCTGCATCACGACATGACAAAGGACAAAAGATTGACGAATACGAGCACTGAATTTAGAATCTGCTTTTCTTCACTCTTTCTCAATTACTTAATAATAGCTTGCATTTTGTTCATGAATGTGATATGTTTATTATACAATTTCGTTTGTAATCTCATTAAGCTAAGCCATTTGATTTCTGCAGTATATTGACACTATTGACGTATGGTAATAGATCATGTTTATTCTCATAATACCTATCATTATTGTTTGCACGATTCGTTTTGGCCATTGATAAACCGTTAATATTGCTTGTTGTTCTTTGCAGGTAACCATAATTGTGTAGATTTCCCAATAATTTGTTGAAACGTGTGCAGGAGGCTAACTTTATATTCCATTCTACTTTGAGATTCAAAAACAAACTTGAATCCAATGTTCATTGGTTTAACTTAAGGAAAGCCAGTAGAAGAACAATTTACCAACCAAACAAACTAAAACAAAAATGTTGGTCATAATCACATTGCGATACCAGTGCTATGTGATCAAACAAATAATTACATTTTAATGCTTAAACCAACATCATTTAGCTTATTTTATTCATCACCATTACATTATAAAGCATAATAATGAACTGTTACAAATATGGTTGTAAAAATAAAGTATCATTGTTTTAAAATATACAGGGTATTGTTCTATTTCATAAAATAGCAAGATTCACAGTGTAGTTACTATTAATGATTTAAATGTTTAATGCATTGATAATTAGACTGTTTATAGTTCTGCAATGATTATGAATTATGAATAGGCTATTAGAGAACATTAAAAATAAAGTCACTAATAGAAAAAAATAAAAAGCAATGTCCTTCCTACAGCTATTGACAGCACCGCTATTTCACTCTAGTGATCTGTACCTTAAGTGCATGAGTGCATAAAAAAAAAGCTTTAATAGTAATATCATGTAAGTATACTACACTAAAACAGTGTTCACATGTTACTAAACACAGATTCAATTGCAATTATTTGGTGCATTTTTAGGGAAGCAAATAATATGTATGGTCAACTGTGAATATTTTCCAATATAAGTAACACTATATCATTTTTAACATTTAATAGTAATATTCTGCGTTCAAAAAATGTTTTGTTGGCTGTAGTACTAACTGGTAACCTATAGAGGGAAACATTGCCTTACCCGTCGTGTCGCAGCCAGAATGAACCCACTGGAATCAACAGACAACTCGGGACACGAGGCAAAATATTTTGGCAGGCAAAGAGGAGGCTTATTGTTACACACATTTCAGAAGGAGCATATCCAGACATTTCCAAAGCTAAAAAATTATAATACCGCTACACCTCAAACACGATTATGCCCCAAGGTAATATGAGTGATTAAATGTGACATTAAGATCGCTTAACTAAACACCTTTAATAGCCCACCTTTTCTTGGTGGGCTAGCTTACATTTCTGTGGTGCCAGTTAAAAAGCAGTGTTTGGCAGCTCGCTCCCATGTCTGAAAGACAGAAGTAACATTTGACATGCCTCTCGCTCCATCTGATTGATGCCTGTTGACTGCAGACTGATTTAATTCTATCCAACAGAGTATTTTGTCTAGGTTTTCCCAGAAGGCTAATCACCAGTGATATTTTTGTAGAGTTGATAGGCTTGTAATGAAACTGCTATAAAGTTGCCTTCAGAAGCCAGTCAGAGAAATCCAAGCCTCAAATCCTAGATAAAAATGTATACTCAAATTTAAACCGTGTCAATCCGAATTTCCTTTTTTTCATGCTCAGCCTTATTAACACAATATTAGGAACCTTCTCTGTGTGTGTGTGTGTGTGTGTGTGTGTGTGTGTGTGTGTGTTTGTGTGTTTGAGTATGTGTGTGTTTGAGTGTGCTTGTGTGTTTTTGCTTGTACCCCATTGCACACAGTGTAGATTAGGGTGTGCAAGAGAAGAGATATCTGTGCGTGTTTTGGACAGCTTTGTGACCAAAAGTGTGAAGGCAAATATGTCCTGACAGTGCAACCCCCCCCCCCCCCCCATTTTCCATGTTGCCTTGGCCCCCTGTCCTGGTGGTCATCCCCAGCAGAACGCTGGAGATCTGTTGTCTCGTGTGATTAGGCTGAGTGATAGGGAGACCCGGATTCATGTGGCGGTGGTCTCCGTCAACTTTCTCTCCTTCTTCTCCTTCTCTATTGTCAGGGGGGCTGGGATGGGGGAGGGGGCTTGTTTCCCTCGACCTCCAGGAACGCATCGGAACGGAATCTCACACACAGTGAAGGAAAACAAAGAGCATGTCTATAACCACTGTTATCCCTGACACATGTTCGCACGCAGGCATGCTCACACACACACACAGACACACACACACACACAAACACACACAAGCACAAAAACACATGCACATGTACACAAGCAATCCTTCCGCCGCCCCTACATGCTCACACACACACACACACACGCCCCCACTATCTGTTAGGTAATTGACAGGCCCTATCTGGCTGGTGGTTGGGTGGACTGGCATGTGAGGTGGAGTGTGGTGGGGAAACGCCACTCATTGCGGGGTTATCAACACAAAGGCCAACGACAGCCAGCTAATCTGCCCTGGCTGACAATGGCTGCAGGCTCACAGACGCTGTGTCTGTACCAAGCAGACCCTGGGCGCCTCTTTACGTTTTTTATCCACATGCACAGACCACAGACACGGATGTGCGCACTCGTTATACACGCATGTGTGAGGGGCCATGCAGACACACACATGCACACACGCATGCACTATTCCTTGTTCTTTTATTCTTTAACAATCATTCATCCATTCCTTTCCCATGCTGTCACTGTCTACACTGTATTGTGCCATAACCGTGTGATTAATTATGTTTGTCTTAAGTGTCCCTTTTTAAAGCAGCACATTCAGAATATCAGCATTTTTCCCGAAGTATTCAATTTCTTTCTTCACTTGTTTCAGTTAATTCTGGTATACATTCTTGGAGAGGTAGGCCTATTAGACACACACACACACATACACATACACACAAACACACACACACACGCACACACACACAAACACATACATACATGCACACACACACAAACTCACACACAAACATACATACAACAAACAACAACTCCAGAAAAAGTAAAGATATTCTGTCCTTGCTCAAGGGTTCCTGGTCGTCACATGTCCTTCTAGCAAGCCCGTCGTGCGGAGAGGGATGCTGTCATGTCTTAAGTGCTGTGAAATGTATGCCTAGCGCTGTGTTTCCAGCGTGCAAGGTTAACCTAGTTTAGGCACACAACAGGCTGCTCTAAATAGACACGCAGCCCTTCCCAAACCTCTGTCCATCTCACTGGAAGAGGAAAGAATATATACCAATGGCACCTGTGAGTGAGAGCATGTTCAGCGTAAAACTGATCTCTTGCTCTTCAACAACATGGTGGCTGTGCATAGGGGGTTTAATATCAGTCAGATTAATGAAGGTATTTATGGAATAATTACAATTAGAGAGAGTATAATTCAGAATCAGTACTGTTTTTTTTAAAGAGACGGATAACAACAGATATACTGATGATTTTCTGAACCCAAAGTATTATTGTTCCTCAGCGTATATCAGCTTTGGTTCAAATATTATTTTGGTGTAAGACTGGATAAAACATTTGCTTAATTGTGGTTCATGTTTTTGATTATATAATTTCCTGTTTTCCCTTTGGAGTTAATCCAAAAAAGAAAAGATAAACGCTGTATAAGAACTGCCCATGATTTTACTGTCAACAGTGAAACTGCCCCATTAACTTCTGAGGCCCTGGCTGGTAAAGCTCTCTCTCTCTCTCTCTCTCTCTCTCTCTCTCTCTCTCTCTCTCTCTCTCTCTCTCCCTCATCTGTTCTCTGTCATCATAAAGCCATTTCCCTCGGCCAGTTGCTCACAAGCTTAGCAATGTAATGGGGATTAGAACATCTCTGTATCTGGGAGTATGAAAAGAAGAAGAAGAATAAAACAATGAAAAAACAGACATTGGTAAAGACTGGTTGGCAACATCCTCCTCCTTGAGATCACTCCTGACATGATTCCCCAGAGGATTTTGAGTTTTTCTATTTTTTTAACGCTAGCATCTCTGTGCAATCAGCCAACATGTGGCATTGTGATCCAATCACAGATTTCCCCCCACCCCCCTTTCTTCTGTAGTTGGTGAATGGGTAAATCTCTTGGTTCTATTATGGAGAAATCTTCAAAGTGGTTGGAAAACCACGGGGGAACATTGGTTGTTAATTAATGCAACAGACGGATTGGAAATGCTTTATTTTTCTATGTTTATTGTTTTTTTTTCTCAAAGATGAAAACAAGAATTAGGGCTTTGAATTCACCAACAGTCTTGTCCAAATCTCATCTTCAACATGTTTTCCTTGAAATCTGGAACTAGCAAAGTAGATAGTCAGTTGTTCTCTTGAAAACTGGTGATCTTAATTAAATAGGCGATGGTTCCAAAGTGACTTTTCTTTGAGAGGTAAATATCTCTAGTCCTTTCTCTTTGCCTTAGCTTTATTGCTTTTGTATAAAATAATTTCTGTTTCCTTCCAGTAAACTAACTTCAATCATTATTGCATATTTTTCCCTGTCAAATGAGAAAAAGTTTAAACTTTGAAAGGAAAACAGCAATTTTGTATTGTACAAAACTTGTAAAACACACACACACACACACTCACACTCACACACACACACACACACCGTCCACCAATCTCTACACACCGCCTAGAGAACCATTGTCACCGCTCAGTGAATTTCTCTCAAACCATTTCGCAAGTGGCCACTCTCAGGGAGATGCCAGGGGTGGATGTATACGTGCGCACGCGTGTGTGTGTGTGACTGTGTTTGTGTGTATATGTGTGCATGTGTGCAAATGTGCGTGTGTATCTACTGCCTACGTGTGCGTGTGTGTTACAAGGGGCATGGCCGTGGTGCTGTGTGAAAAAGGCCTGCTATGAAATCAGATAGAGTTAAGCTTAATGTGCAGCCGGGCCCAGAGACAGCGAGCTGCGATA
Source organism: Lota lota (assembly GCA_026745465.1). Taxonomy (NCBI): domain Eukaryota; kingdom Metazoa; phylum Chordata; class Actinopteri; order Gadiformes; family Lotidae; genus Lota; species Lota lota. The sequence continues at coordinate 14,390,993 of JACYXH010000479.1, read as the reverse complement.
ATGTGAGGCATCTTCTCTGGGCTACAGCGTCTCCCGGCGAGGCCTTTTGGGGAAACATTGTTTGTTTCTTGGCACCGCTGCATGCGATTAAGCCACCGGTATAATTCAGAAGCGAACCTAGAAAGGAAGGCTGTAAATTAAATTCATCCGGAAAAGAAAAAATGAAACAATGCTGAGAAAAGAAATAAATAAATAAAAGAATTCCATATCGCTTGCGTTCCCTAACAAGACAGCGAGTGCAGAATGAGGTGTACTGCTGTGGAAGCGTGGAACGTCGTCGCTGATTGGTTTGTGAAGCAGGTACATATATCTTACGTGAGACAATCAGATACAGCCCCTGGCGCCCAGCCCGTCCCAGGGAGAAGTGTGTGAGATGGAGAGCAAACAACTAATAATTAATATCGTGATTACACAGGCTGCTACAACACAGGAGCAGGCACACCTTCAGGCACCCGAACGGAGCCCTGAACAAGACCGATAGCAGAGGAACACAGGGGCCCATTAGTCCCCTGAGCTTATACACCTGTCCATGCACAAACACATAAATGCACACACGCACGCACACGTGTACGTGTGGGAAAACACACACACACACACACACACACACACACTCACAACCACAACCACACACATACATACACACACACACACACACACCCACACACACACACACACACACAAGGCCAACGTCTGACATTTCCTCTTTCAAGGAACATCACAAAGAGCGCTTTTCCACAGAGGCGTCTGGGCTCTTAAATAAAAGTAATTTATAGTTTTATTGGATATTTAACAAGGACAATACAGTGGTAATTCAACCATCTAATCTTCTACGAGAGCATAGCACATGTGTTTACCATTCAAGGCTGACCACACACAGAAAAGTTCTTGGCAGTAAAATTGACTCGTAGTAGGGCAAACTGTTCATCGTGAGGGAATAGCAGATTTGTACTATTTTATTACTTGGTGAACGACATTAGAATACAATTAGTATTGCATTGGCTTCAATTTTATTATATTATTTTCCAATGTGTTTGTGTTTTCAGCAGCCTCGAGCAATACTGTCTTGTCAACAATGCATCTATTTAGCCATGGAAAGGATCTCACTCCAGTACGCTAACCTGTGTTTGATACAGTGTTTGATACAGAAAAAACACGTTAAAACATGTTAAGTCTGTCACAATGCTGCCCGGGCGGACAGACCGGACAGACCGGACAGACCGGACAGACCGGACAGACCGGACAGACCGGACAGACCGGACAGACCCATTACCTAATCCACACAGGGACCAAACAATATGGAATCGTCATGGTCACCCCCCTAATTAGCAGCAGGGCTCTAGCTCCGTGCTCCACTGCGTGCATGCCGGAGGAATGCCATGCTTTCCATATGGACCCTCCCTTTGTCTTTAAATACAACCAGCGTCACCTTTCATTAGGCCAGATCAGGCCATCACAATTAACACGTCTTCTTCTGAATGTTATGTTATGCTGGGTATATTGTGTACAATCTCCTTCCATTTAAAATAGTGTGTTTGTGTGTGTGTGTGTGTGTGTGTGTGTGTGTGTGTGTAAGGGGTTTATGCATTCATGTTTTTCTTACTGTGAGTGTATATTGTGAGTAGGTGTGTGTGTTTGTGGGGAGCAGGGGGAAGGATGTGTGTGTGTGTTTTTGTGTGTCAGTGAGTGTGTGTTTGTGTGTATGTATGTGTGTGTGCGTTTGTGTGTGCGCGCGTGCATTGTGTGCTGTGTGTCATGCGTGCAGGTTGTATCATGATTGTTCTACGCGGCGACAGCTTGTCAGACACAGAGGAGCTGTTGCAATGTGGGCTCAGCTAATCTGGCTCTCATTTCACCCATTTCATTTTACCACAGAGTTCCTCTGATCCGCTAACAATGGAGTTTAGCTCTCCTACTCATTTTCTTTGTATTGCTCTACCTGTATCTCACCTATTTGTTTCAGCTTAGATCCAAGACATAAAGTAAAAACGGTAGGAACACGATAATTGGGGTTTATCGTGTACTTGTACTTGTATTGCCAGGTTCAACATAATACATATTTACATTCGTTATTTTCTTAGCACTCCGAGCAATGACTCAAAAAACACAGCAGAAAAAAATTAAAATAAACCCACTCTTAATTTCATCCTTCAAAACACTTTCCTAGTGCTAAAACACACCATACCGTATCAAATCGCATCTTCGAATAGTAATGAAAAAAAATAAACATTGTTGATGACAACCACTATGAGAGATGACGAACGTGAACCAGATGCTGTGATGCAGGGAGAAAGGTTCGCCATTGCTTGTTCATATTCATTCATCTATTTATTTATACAGCTATATATTCTTTCGAAGCGCTGATGACACATCTGATCCTGGTTCGCAGCGATGCATGTGTCGGCCTCCTCGCTCCCCGTCGCCATGACAGCCTCACAGCCCGCCAGGCAGAGGATCATGGGTGCCATGTCACACTCCGCGGGGAGGTCGGGGCGAGCTGTATGCATAATGCCTCTGTGATGTGTGTGTGATGTGTGTGTGTTGTTGTGATGTGTGTGTGTTGGAGAGAGACAGTTGAGTGTGATTTTGCATGTTTGTGTGGCTGTATACAAGTGGCTTGTTTGTGTGTGTGTGTGTGTGTGTGTGTGTGTGCGGGTATGTGTGTCTGTTTGAGTGTGCATGTGCGTGTGCGTGCGTACATTCGTGCGTGTGTGTGTGTATCAGTATGCGTGCGTGTGTGCCTGTGTGTGCGTGTTTGTTTGCGTGTGTGTGTGCATCCATGCGTGTTTGTGTGTGAGTGGGAATGTGCGTGTGTGTGTATTTGTGTGTGTGCGTGCATACGTGTGTGTGTGCACGTGTGTGTGTGGGTATTTCTCAGTCCAAGGAGATGGATGTGTGCCGCTAGCGATAGCAACACCAGTGCTTGCAGATGCTGCCCATTCCTTATACACTAATCGGAATCGTCAGCTAAGCCATTAAACCTTTCCCACCCTTGGGTTCATTCCACCTCCCCCCTTTGCCCCATTCTGTTTCATCAATGGCTTGTCTTACCATTTCTCCCTTTCTCTCCCTTTCTCTCTCTCTCTCTATTTTGCCCTTTAAGTTTCACTTTCTGTCACACTATCTTTTGTTATTTTTCTTCTCTTCTCTTTTCTCTCTGCCTCTCAATCTCTCTCTCTACCTCTCTCCATCTCTCTATGTCTCCCTGTGCCTCTCACTCTTCACAGCCTTATCAGTGATATGAAAGCCTCCTCAGTGGTTAATCCCTCATAAATACAGGTCATTAGGGTCACAGAAAGATAAGGTGATAAGGCAAATTATTTTTTGTTTGTTGCACAGACCTGTAGAGCTTTTAGCATGTGTATTTGTTTGTGTGTGTGTGTGTGTGTGTGTGTGTGTGTGTGTGTGTGTGTGTGCGTGTGTATTTGTGTGTGTGTGTGTGTGACAGATTCAATTGGATTGAAAAAAACGTTAATTAATGGCACTGAAGTGACACTAATGAAACAGTCAATCCATCAACGAACACCGCGCTACCTGTCACCTGGATGTGTGTGCCGTTGTCATTCAGCACGGTCTCTGTCTCTCTACCGTCACTCAGTCGAGTTCTTTCCCTGGAAATTGTAATACACAGACATCATTCAGAGGCCCAAGTTAGAGTCACTGTAAACTAATCTTTAAATGCCTTCATTTTTAAGGTTAAATTACTTTGTGTGTGTGTGTGTGTGTGTGTGTGTGTCAGGTGTGTTATCTGTTATATGTAATGCACGCAAACAGGTCCCACCTCACAAATCTGTGTGTGAGTGTTCAAACTACATCCAGACTCATTTTCCTCTCCGTAAATCAACGCAGTTGAATACGCGGCACATAAGGACCCCACGCTAGTATGACCTACGCAAAGCGTCACTGCTCTGGAAGCCGTGATATTAAATAAATAAATGACCAGGCCTATATTGTAATTACCCATTAGAGGCTGGAACATTGCACAGCATGGGAGCCGTCCAACAAAGATCCATTCTGTAGTTCAGCCCAAAGAGCAATCATATTATACAGAACGAGTATGGAAATTGTGATGGCTTCATGCAAAGATATGAATAGTAGGGTCATAATAGCTGTGGTTTTGCCCGAATGATCCCCTTTGAACCGACCATCAGTGGGTTATGGCACTGCCTCTAAATTGCTTTAGCTGTCCACTGATGAATTTGAGGAATAACTAAAGACACAGAAAAGAGGAGTAGAAATGGAAAAGAAATGGTGCATTCTGTCTGTGTTTAGGATGAAAAATAATGTGTTTTACAGGTGTGAGGGTTCTGGGGGAGTAGTAATATTGGTTTTAGGGTAATGGACAGGATCAGGCCAGGTTCTCTGTATGCCACCTGGAAATGAATGTAATTATACTTCACAGAAACACACTTTTACACAGATACACACCTACACACACACAGACACAGAAGCAAAAAAAAGCACACACATACACATACACACAGAAACACACACCCAGGAGCACACACTAGTAAAAAAATAAGGATGTTCTTTGGAAGCGGGGACAGAGAAAACTGGCGTGCGCGATGGACTTATAAATACTCATCACACTGAACAACATGTTCTGTTTTGATGTAATTGCGGTGCTGGAAGAGCCTGCTTTAGCGGCAGGCTCTTGGGCAAGCGTCGCCGGGTCTTTAGCGAGGGATTTAGTGAGGAAAACGCTCGCACCTGGCAGAGCTTGGCATGTGGAGGAGGAGAGGTGGGAAGGTAATAAAGACAAACCAGCAGAGAGACAGAGAGAGAGAGAGAGAGAGAGAGAGAGCGAGAGAGAGCGAGAGAGAGAGAGAGAGAGAGGAAGTCATATTGAAGGAAAATATTTTAAAATAAAAGTGTGTAAGAGAGAGAGAAAGACAGTTAGGATCCATGCCTAAGTATAACAGCACACACATTTGCGTTTGCGATGTGAAAGACACACACACACAGACAAACACACACATACAAGGGGCACACAGACACACAGACACACACATACACACACACACAATACAGTGTGTCAAGAACAGAACACCTGGACTTGATGAGTGCCAGATGTTGTGGCCTGTTAAGCCTGTTAAGCCTGGATAAATGGAAAACAAGCTGGGCACCAAGGAAGACACCACATCGATAATCTCAACCCAGCAGATTCTTTACAACCCCCCCTATCTCCCTCATACCTCATCCCACTTCCCCCAGAACGACTTACTTACTGGTACTTCTGGAATCATTGTAATTTACCAAATCCCCCCGAGAATGAACGGCTTGTTAGCAAAAGTTCAGGAAACATGATGCCTTGGCACGGTTGGCCAATGTTTTTAACAAGCTAATTGAGCACTGAGACAAAATGTGATGTTTTGCTGAAGTTTTATTTTTTTTATTTTATTTTTTTCTGAAGCGTATCCATACATACATGGACAAGAATGACACGTTCCAAACAGCAAAACAGCATCCATCACGAGCGGAGGCCGAAAAACCTGCTTCTAACGCGACTCCCAGGGGGAATGGGATGTAGCTTAACGTAAAATTTTTTAAATAAAATACCTACAGAGACAAGCGAGCCACGGCGGAAGTTGTTGCCGAAATATGAATCTTATCTGTTGAACACAAGGGGGTGCACTTATCCTTTCCCCGTGTGCCCCCCACACACCACCCCCATACCCCTCGCCTCCCCCCCCCCCCCCCCCCCCCCCCCCCCTCCCCGCACGCCGCCCATGCCTAACAAAGTCCACTGGGAGCAATCGTATAAAAGCCATTGTTCTTTAAGAAGATTCCAGATACAGCATGCTATCCTTCCCTCCTTGTGTGTGTGTGTGTATATTTATGTGTTTGCACGTAATAATGTGACCACATGTGTGTGCGCGGAATGCAATGTCTCACTTTCTTCCCAACAACCTCTCCTCTCTCTCTCTCTCTCTCTCTCTCTCTCTCACACACACAGACACACACACTCTCTCTCACACACACACACACACACACACAATCACACACACACACACACACACACACACACACACACACACACACACACACACACACACACACACACACACACACACACACACACACACACACACACACACACACACACACACAGAGGTAACCAAACAGCGTCTTACCTTGCGGTGTGAGTAGATACTTACGTTTAATCTCACTGTGCGAAAAGAAAGTAGCACACACACAAAAAGAGGCAACACATGTATTTCTTGCCACAAACACAAACTTTTTCCAAAAATGGATCTCCCACACTGAGAAAAAATGTAAACAACCACGACGCAGGAAGAAGCCAAACACGCAATCTTTTTTGGAAAAGACGTACAAGGGGAACTGAGCAGCGGAAGAGTACGCACACATCTCCTGCACCCTCACACATCCCCGCACACCCCCACACATCCTCACACTCGTACAGGGCCCATTGACAGTGAAGGATTTGGATTCTTACTCTGGTGATTTCCCCCCTTCGTGAATTAATTAGTCTCTGCCAAAGCGGGCCACATTTGTCATTTGAATTTATGCTAATGAGCGGCGAGGTCTCATGGAAGGGGCTGATAGGCCGGGGCAGCTGCTCTGTCCTAGCGTGGCCCGACTGTCTCTCCGTTCTCCACTGCTCCTCACCCCTGTCTCCTCTCTCTGGCTGCCTCTCCCAGACCATTTTCTTTCTTTCTTTCTTTCTTTCTTTCTTTCTTTCTTTCTTTCTTTCTTTCTTTCTTTCTTTCTTTCTTTCTTTCTTTCTTTCTTTCTTTCTTTCTTTCTTTCTTTCTTTCTTTCTTTCTTTCTTTCGTTCTTTCTTTCGTTCTTTCTTTCGTTCTTTCTTTCGTTCATTCACCCACACTTTGCATTTTGTCTTGCCTCTGTGATCCACCCCACATACACTTCCCTCACCCCTTGTTTCTTCCCTTCGGTTTTTCACTTTGTCACTTTTGTACATCTCCCTCTGTCTCTCTCTGTCTCTCTCTGTCTCTCTCTGTCTCTCTCTCTCTCTCTCTCTCTCTCTCTCTCTCTCTGGCTCTCGCTCTCTTTCGTCTCTCCCCCATTTTCTCCCTCTACCTGTCTCTCTCCCCCGCCTTACTGCTTCCTCTCCAGCGGTCTTATCTCCCCCCCCCCCCCCCCCCCCACCCCACCCCGGGCTCTGTGACCTGTCAGTGAAAGGGAGACCGCCCATGTCCCGGGCTGATAAGGCAGCTAATTATCCAACACTTCGCAAGCGGGATCCAGGGAAAGTGGATTGGGAAAAAAGAAGACATCCCCCCCCATGCACTTAAGGCAGCATAAGGGGTTTGCCACCGCACAGACGCTGCACATGTACCCCCACACCCCACCCCATCCCGACATGATAGGACGCAGGTTTAGGTGCACACACACACTCACACATACACTCAAGATACAAACCATCACCCCCCCCCCCCCCCTGCTGCTCCTACCTGCTCACACACCAACAGAACAACCAAGACACACACACATGTATGTATGCAAACACACACACACACACACACACACACACACACACACACATGCGTGAACACAGACACACACACACAAACAAAGTATGATGATTTTGTCTGGGATCTAACAGCATACACACACACATACACACACCTACGCACGCACGCACACACACACATACACACACCTATGCACGCACGCACATACACACACACACACACACACCTACGCACACACACACGCACACACACCTACACACACACACACACACACACATAAACACACACACGGTCACATCCGTGTTAAAGAGTAGGCTGATGTAGCATGGCTGATACGTATTCTTCCTACATACAAATTTTACCCAACTTTATTTTTTAAATTGTACCTCAGAGTCTAATGTGAATAATAAGCAATATGAGCAAAAGAAAAAAAAAGAAAAAGAAAAAAAAAGCCCAAACCAAGAAGAAGAAGAAGAAGAAGAAGAAGAAGAACAACAACAACAACAGGTAAACAACGAACGGCGTGTGTCTCCGCCCGCCCACTCGTTCCGCCTGACCAGAGTCCCCCCTCGCTGGCCCCCCCGCAGCGCATGGGGTCAAACTAGGAAATTAAGAGCTGCTTTACACGCGTGTCAGCAATTTAAAGGGACTGGGCAGAACTGCAGGCCTCCACCACGCGGCCTCCCAGACTCCCCGTTCGGCGGAGCAGACATAAGCGATTTACTGCACACCCTTGCTGTAGTTTTTCCAACTCATCATGGGTCAGGGGAGATGACCACATACTGTATTATTTAGTAATGCCTAATACTCCCGCTTGGGCTGTGCTTAAAGTGAATGGCAAATGATGGAGCGAAGTGAAGTAAAGTAAAAGTAAAGTAAGCACAAACCTTTTTTCAGGTATTGTATATGGTACATAAATATCCCTGATGTTGTTTTGTCAAAGCTATCCTTCCCGTTAATGACATTAACTAAATGTGCAGCATATGAGCCATATGTTATTTGTTATTTGGTTATTATTTTGAAGATAATCCCGATATGATTGTATTATTTGCCGATATGCTTCAACATGTTAGACAACAGTTGCTGTGCTTCACTTGGCCCTTGCGTAAAATGAGAGAGCAGAAATAGGACACTTGGGAATAATAACTGTTAAACAGGAATGGGGTAATGTTGTGAACATGATAGCAATTTGTATTTTAATGATGTCAAATCGAATTTCCTAAACATTTCCTTATGATGTGATCAACTTTTTTTTCAAACTTAAAGTCTCGTAGTTATATTTTAGTCGAATTTATATTTTTAATCCATAAAGAATGTCAGCAGGTTGTGTATAACCGGCTTCCCTTGCTACCATATCTTCAAGTGAAGGAGTGAAATTATCGTATGCACCCAAATTCATTTACTGTAGAGCTCCTAATTGGCTTAGTGTAGAATGCCAACCGGACGCCATATTTATACTTTTGGAGACTTAATCAAATTACATTGGAACTTTATGTGTATATCGCTACATTTCCAACACCCTAGAGTGTCTTGAGTAATTTGGCTCAGACACAACCCACCTACTCAAAAAGGAGGGTGGGGACTAATGTCATTTTGGAGGGGATTAAAGTGATCTTTCTACACATCTTTAAGGAGTTAAGCATGTTTTTCAAAGAGAGGACGCGGCGGAACAAGAAAAGTGTAAAAAAATAAGAAAAGACGAACCCATACAGCTTCTTTTTTAACTTTCACCATTTCTAACCCCCCCCCCCCCCCCCCCCCCCGCCTCCTTCTCCTCCAATCTCACTCATTTCTCTCCCTCAGAGCACCGGAAAGCCATATTATGTGCTTGTCAAGATGGATAAACCCCACAGCCAAATGTTCCGATGAAAACAAATAAGTAGGAGACGTTCATGTAATCGCTTCTGCCAGAGAAAGGCTTTAAGAGGAACATAAACACTTTCTGGATGTGTGCCTTGCGTGCACTAATTCCCTCCTCATGCTTTTGTCTGAGTCTCATTCAACTTCAGGACCATTTCATACCACACCGTGATGAGGTGTCACCAGCGGAGACGCGATTAAAACTACTTTGCGATACGCTCAGCAACACTGAACAAAAAAGAAGGGATCTTATTACCTGGTTGCTTATATAAACTGTCACCACGATCCTCCAGCATATTGAGAAGAGAACCCTTTAATTAACCTGGGTTAGATTGCTGGAATCAGAAAAAGAGAAAAGGACCTTTCGTCTTGCGTCGCTGTCGCTGTCTTTAATTAGCACACACATGTGCGGTCGATTGATAGGTCACCAAAGACACATTTTCTGGGATGTTGTGTTTGTTTCGTACCGAAAGGACCAATGGGTTTTTCAGTCTGATGAACAAATTCTAGACTAACCCTTTCGGCGATGTTCTGGACAACTTTAAGTAAACGAAGTGACAATATGAGTACAGAGACAGCACAACCAAATAACTTTCTAGGGAATTTATTTATTTTCAGTAACCAACTGGAATGTGCCAACAAGAATATCCATCTGCTATTCAGTATCCATCCAGAGTTTACCGCAACAATCTCAGTGGCCTAAGTGTGAACATTGGTCTGAAATCTTGGGCGTAACAAACAAAGAAACCAACATTCCCTTTAAATTCCTCAATCCCTGACTATTGTCATATTTACTACATCTCAACTCGCCCTCCATTTCACTAAATAATGAGCAGATATCTCCTGCAACCACAGACACCTTCGTCAAAGTCACGTCACTCGTTTTATTTTTAAAGTCCAACACCCCACACAATTATTCACCAAGCTACAGTTAAAACTCCATAGGTCTGCAATTCAACTTTGCAGACGCTGCTGAACATCCACAGCGTTTGTACTCAATGACATACATGTACTTGAGTGATTATAATAATGTATTTATGAACTGTTATTAATGTCACCTCTAAAGCTACAGATTGTCACTACAGTAAGTGATAATAAGTAGGAAGGAGATTGTTCGTAGTGGCGAACACACAGGAAGACAGAAAGAAGATGTTTAATTGTGTTTAAGCGCACAGTGTCACACCTCCTGTCTTTTCACATCATTCCACAACTTTCTGTCTGACTGATGGAAAGAGTACAGACATATGTCTATGGGGAGGACAAGGAGAGAATTAAAGTGATATGGAATAAACAGAGAGAAAGAGAGATAGAGAGAGAGAGAGTGATGCCAGGAAGGAGGGAGACGACAGAATGGATGGATGGGTTGCGTGGTTGGAGTAAGAGAGAAAATAAAATGACCAGGAGAGGACTGTGGAAAGTAAGAGTGGGGAACAGATCTACTGTTGTTAAATATTAAAGCATAAGGTCCTGCAACTTTTCCAACAATTTCCCTTGGTTGGTTTCTCTGGTATAGGTGCAGCACACAGAGTCCATTAGTCTGCTGAAATGCGGTGTTAAACCAAAATGTCTGCATCGTTGCCGTGCCTCGGCGCTCCAAATAAAAATCCCTGAAATCAACGTCTCTTTCAGCTAGATGTCACATCCATATGAACAAATCAGGTAAACCTTACATGACTTTTAACGCTAAATATACAAGCCTCCCATGTTTATACAGTGAAATGGAGCAGCTCAAGAATCGATTTCTTTCCAGTGGTCAGACATCTGAGAAGGAGAAAAAAATGTGCATGTGATGTGGTTGGAATTTGAAGGAAAACCTTTAGAGGTTAGGGGCGGGTAAATCCCAAACACCAGCAGCAGCGTTGTTAAAAGGAAGCATTGAGAAGTCACTGCTTTGGACTAGTTTGATTTCAAAGTGATGTAATACACACAGAACGCAAATAGAAACTGGATGGAGGAACGTGGCCATGACCTCTCTGTCTAGGGAGCTCGTTTTCATAGTAACTAAACACCAATGAAATGTCTTCCTTGGAATGAGCCAAGCCAGAGCACCGGCCAACCAATAAAAGGGGGGATAGGGATATGTAAATACGGAACAGGAAATAATATTATAGATGTAAAATGAAACTGAACAAACGTGTACTAATGACCCCGATAATTTCCTGTGAATTTTATGAAATCAAATTCAAACACGGATGGTAAATTATAGATAAAGTATACCAAAAACCCAGGGTAAAAAGAGTGGACCAAAAAAAAACAACAACATGAATTCAGGGTTCAGTATTACTAAATTCAGTAGAGTATTAAACAAGAAACTATGTGGTCGTCCCCATCTCGTGCAACGGTTTCATCAAGCCATCTTCTAGAACGCATGATGAAGCAATACGCGCCTTCTAGCCGATGCGCTCTTCACTCTGGCTGCTTACCCCGAATGGCCGGAGAGCGCCGTCCGGCAGCATGTGGCCATGTGGGCGCTGGGCTTGGGCCGGTGGCATGTTGACTGATAAGCAAGCTCTGCATGTCAAGCCTGCGGGCCAGCTGGCGGGGCTCTGCTGTTTGTGTTCTGCTACCTGGGATATCAGGGCCAGAGCCGGCCGAAGGGGGGGGGGGGGGGGGGGGGGGGGGGGGGGGGGGGGGGGGGGGGGGGGGGGGGGGGTGTTGCTGGCGGACCGGGCCCTCCCTCGGACTTGGCTTGGCTCTGACTAAATGGACCAGATCAATCACGTCGGACGGCCCCGTGACAGTGACTTAAGGGTTTGTCGGCGGCACAGCACAGTGTTGTTTTTGGACGCCAGCGAGCGCCCTCGGCACGGGCCTGCTCGCCCTGGCTGGCAGACGCGCTAGCGTTCCCACACCGCTTTCCTTGGGCTTTGCGGAGCAGATGGCCATGGCAAGGGCGCAGGCGGCGGGGCCTGCCGGCTCTCCCAAACCGCCATCCGTCCTGAGACGGGCAATGAGTGAGAGATTAGGATGTGAAACTTGGGAGAGGAGGGAAAAAAAGGGCTGAATGTTTAGGAAAAGAGAGGGTGGATGTGCGGCAGCCCTGAGGTCTATGCCTGGTTCCGCTTGGTTCTCTTGGGCTGCTGGGGGCTGGATGGTCTGCTGGGTGTGGCGCTGGCTGGTGGCTGGGGATGCAATGGCAATCAGGGTCCCAGACAGTGGTGCAATTTGGTGACTTGTCTGAGGTCTGCCTGGCGAAGCTTCTGTCGGAATGTTTGAGTGGGTGTCAGTGTCTGTCTGCCTGTGTATCTGTTTGTGTGTGTGTGTGTGTGTGTGTGTGTGTGTGTGTCCCTGGAGGTGGTAGCCAGCCACAGAGTTTGGTAGCACCAGAGATGGGGCAGGCATGGTGATGAGACACTCCAGAGGCAGAGTTAGAGGAAAATATGACCTACATTGCCATAAGGGAGGGTGATTGAAAAGTACTGTTGCCTGCATACTTTGCATGAGACCATCTTTAACCATATTTGACCATCTTTTCATTCAAGATATTCTATCTCCACCTCTTGTAAAATCCTGCAGCATTACAGACATTTATTGTGACATTACTTATAAAAACTAAAAGAAATACAGTATAAAAACCATGTCAGCATGTGATCTTAGTATTAGATGTTACATTCTGTTTTTAACTCTCTTGTCACTTCATTAGGTTGCACAACTGCGAAGGTGAAGTTTGGCTTTTGGCATATAATGCTCTATTATATTTTCCGAAGCTACAACTAGTTGTACCCGGCGTGTTCGGAAATGATGCCCTCTATTAAGACTACTCAAGATGCTTTTAAGTATACAGTTGATGTCCTATTTGACATCAACCATTACCATTACTCAATTTATGGTTATTTTCAAGGATGTTCCAAGCTGGGGCTTTGCGTGTTAAGAAGATAAACACGAACAAAGGAAAAATAGAAATTATCCAAAGTGCACGCTATCTGCAGAAAAAACCCAATCAGCCCCTCGGGAAATCACTCTCTCCCTGTATATATAAACGGGTTTAGGACTTCAAACCCAACCACACATTTGCCCCATTTATCCCATAAGAAAACCTTTTTTTTCTTATGGTTTAACTCATCAACTCCAATAATTCCGGATGCTAACCAGCGCGAAACGCCACCGTTTCTATGGCGCACTCCAAATATTTACCGTCGTCGGGGCCGTCGCCGGGCCCCCGCGCCTCGCGCCCGGCTCTGGACACTGTAACTAATTGGAGCCGGCCCCTTTTTTTGTGTGTGTTATCTCTCCTCCCTTGGTGGTTAAAATGTAAACAGGGTGTTATGAAAGTGCCCTTATGGCATGGAGGGAAGTGAGCGCGGCCATTCTGGCACTCACACGGCAGGCCTTATAAATAAGTAATGGCACTGGACGTGTAGTGGTTAGTCGTCGTAGGGAGAGAGAAAAAAATAGGTCTGCGCATCAAACCCCACCTCTGTTTGCCATGTACATATTTCATAAGATGCCGGGGGTTGGTGGAGGGTTGGGGGTGTGGGGTGTGGGGCGGAGGTGGTGGTGGTGGTGGTGGTGGAAGGGTGCTGGGGTCGGCCGGCGCTGGGTATATATGGAGGGGTGGTTGAAATAAAAGGTAGCTCACACAGGCTACTCTCTGTTCACTGTAATGGGTCTGTTACTATTAATAAAGCCAAGTGTCCTCTCGCTCTTTCTCTCCCTCTCGCTCGCTTTCTCTTCCCTCGTTCGCCCGCTGATGCAAGTTCATGCTGTTTTTTCTCCTCCATGGCTTCCTGGGTTTGACGATAAAATTGAGCCGACTTTGTTACGCAAACTCTCACCCTGCCCAGGGTACAGTACAGATTGGGGGGGGGGGGGGGGGGGGGGGGGGGGATGTTAGTTTAAACAATTAAAGCAAACGATTTTCTTGAAAGGCCGATGGGGCTACAGGCTGGACCAGTGACACCCACTGGAAAAGTTGAGTCAAGCTTTTCTACTTCATCATTTTGATGAACAATGGATCAACAACGTTTTTAGTTTGTATTGATTATGTATTTACGCCATGCCATGAGAATAGTTTTAGAACAGATGACAATCAACCCTTCTTTCCGTTCGGTTAGTGGACTGAAACATCACTCTGAAATTCAATCAAAGGTTATGGAAAGGTTATGGATTGTACGGGTGACTGTCTTACTTGTGGTGCTACTAATAAAACTGGCAGATAGCCGTTGAATACATCTCGCTAATCAATGACCTTCAGGCCGTTGGAACACTACAGTGGAGGTCATGTTATCTAGATATATCGGGATCGTGTTTACTGTTTACATGTCACTCAAAAACACACCGTGAATTATTGATAGGATGGATGGAAGAGGTTCCTAAGAGGACTGCTGTCTTATTGAAAGCCATCAGCCCATAGCCTATAGGAAAAGGCAGACTCTGTCTCTGCATTAAAGTACCATAAGCGATCTATAATGTTTGAGAATTGCTTGGCTTGGTGCTGTCGAAAGGGTACTTTTGACAGCATCAGGTAAAGGCTGGCACTAAAAAGTTCTCTAGACTTATCATTAATTTAGGGAGAAAGTAGGAGATGTAGCCCAACTGATCAAATCAGGCATCAGTATCAATGTCACAAGAAACACTACCATGAACCTAAACATTTTCCCTTCTCTTTCTAGACTTTTATTTTCCTTATTCAGTATCATCATTTGACATGTTGTTTGTTGTATACATTACGTAGGATTAATGCGGTTTTGTAACACTGCTGTGTGGCAAACCTGTTGCCAGGTTACAGCGAACCTGCAAGTACCTCCACTCAAGGTGTAACAAAGAGAGAATAGATAGCTACAAGAGCTATCTAAATATAAAGTCCCCGGCTGACGCCTGTTTGCAATTCCCTCACCCCGTTCAGACGAGGTTAATTGGAGGCGAAGGCCACGCGGTTGGTAGCCACCGGCAACCAGGCCCAGAGCCGCTGCACATCTGACTTTCCATTGCATGTGTGTGTCTGTGTGTATGTTTGTGTTTCAGAGTGTGTGTTTTGTGTGTGGGTGTGTGTGTGTGTGTGTGTGTGTGTGTGTGTGTGTGTGTGTGTGTGTGTGTGCGTGTGTGCCCAAACCAATGTGAAACCAATATGGACTTTAGCCAAGCTTGAGGATAAAAAGGCCCATTTATGAAGCTACATTACCAAGTTCCCAAATTACACAGATGCCACATAAACAACTAGAATATTCCTGTCCCTTGACTTCCCAGTATGGTAACAGGTCAGGAGAGGACAGGCCATCTTCCACAAATATTTTAAGCCAATTTTTTTGAGCGCCATTCTGAACTAGGGAACAGTATGAAGACAATTACAACTTATTGAAGCTCGGTCTTAAAACAATGTCAAAGGAAATGGGTATTTGACTACATGTTCCGTGAGCTACAATATAATGTATGCTGTTTCTGGCTTTCTAGCTATGAGTTATGTGGGTCAGACACGTTGCTTCTGGGGGCCAATTCTAGCCTGCAGCTGAGGGACATAGCTGAATCAGCATCTTCCGTCTGCTTATTGGGACCAGAATGCAATGCAGTGTTCCGCTGTGACTAGGCAACCAGTCTCAGCTCTGTATGTGCACTTCTCTCCAATTTAACTGGCTGTGTCCCACTTTAACATTATGGATTCTTGGCAAAACCAAAGGTATATCGACTGTCTGCAAATGCCACCTATGGAACCTAAACAAGGAGAAGCCATTCATTTTGTTACCCCCTTTACCTCTTTCTTTTCTTTTCTTTTTCATACCAGGTCTCTGAATAATTTTTTTTTGCTAGTATTTCTTTATTGAGTTGAGTATATTAGTCTGTTAATATATTGTATTGTTATACAACCCCTTCTTAGCTTGTAGTTCAATTAAGATTTCAAACACAAATGCTTACACAAAACACTAATAACTGAAACAATATAAACATATATGTACACTACAATACACGTTTTCTGTTAATAAATGCACTTGAAGACACTTATACTTACACAACTAAATGGATGGTTGTGGGGTGTGGAAACACCAAGAGATTTAAAATGCCACGATAGGCTCGAGCATATATACATATGGCAAATATACAGCAAATAGACGTCTTAATTCTTAATGCCAAAGATGACAGAGGCTGGAGTTGTCAGTGTGATGCAAATGGATAAATTGTGTTCGGTCCTTTTTGCTGCCAACTTTGTGATAAATAATACACCTTTAATTCATTTGTCCCATCTCTTTAGCCTTGTGGTGAAACTACAACCCTTCAATGCTTGGCTCAAGGATAAACTCATCGGTCAGGACAGTTACAGCCAGTAACCAGTCTGTCTGTCTGTCCATCTTTCTATTTATCTATCTACCCCCAGGCCCCCAACTGCCATGGTGACTGGATGAGGACAAATTACAGAGTTACGATTTTCCTACAGAATAGGTTACCTTGGATACAGAGCTATTACTTCATTGCTCGCAATGTAATATTCACAGCAACTGTTGGCTGGCCTATAAGTCCATCACTTCCATCCGTTCCTATTGTTCACCGATGCCTGCAGCTGTGGCGAGTACTCTCTTAAGCTCCTGGTTAAAGAAGCTCCTAAGGAAAGTGTCCTTGTGATACAATTTTACAGTGATTGTAGGAGTCTTTGGAATCAATTGAGTTTATGAGTGTTGACACTCGTAGGCAATTTGTTTATCTGGCTCAATCCTATTGCTTTGTGTCGGTGGTGACCATCTGAAAATTAAAGGGTTATGTTGTCTGGGATGTCCCCATTCATCCCCTCCAGCAGTGCTTCTTCCTGAACCAACGTTAAATGCATTTGACACACACACACACACACACACACACACACACACATACGCACGCCCACACACGCAAACACACACACACATAAATATATACATACATGCATAGATACACGCACACACACATTAACTTACACACACACACACGCACGGCCACACACGGCCACACACGGCCACACACGGCCACGCACACCCACACACACTCACACACACAGTGCATGTACATTAGTCCTCCTATCCTTCCACCTTCCTTCCATCCTCCATTTGGCTCTCTGGAGCTCCAGTCATCAGCTGCTCCATCAGGCTCCAGGGTCCCCTTGTTCCTCCTACCATGCAGCGCTGCCATCGTGGGCTTTTCATTTGCACGCCAATTGATCTCATTTCCGAAGCCCTCCGCTTTCACGGTAAATACTGATGACGTCGGGCGCGGTACACACATTACAGACACACATCCCCCCCCCCCCCCCCCCCCAAACCCCCCATAGGATAGCAATTTGCTTCGCCCTCTGTAAACACAATACCATAATAGGGGCCTCATTACGAGGCAACCAGAATCATTTTGTCGGCAACAGTAGAAAACACATGGGGGATTTCACCTGACAGCTCCTTCACGAGGATACACAGTTGTTTCTCCCTTCTCTTTTAAGCATTGTTGAATTTGTATCGTATACGTGTGATGCGTTCCCCTATCTGTGACATATTTATTGGCTACTGAGTGGCGCGTATGAAAGAGACAGAGAGCGAAATGAACGTGAACCGTATCAACATTATTCTTGCTAAGAAACGTTCACCTTTCACCCAATTGTTTGTTTTGCTTATTCATGTAGAAGCGGGAGGTTTTGCTGTGTGTGTTTGCCTCTGTAAACTCTGTAAACACAACAGCAACAAGCCACAGGCTGTGAGTGATCTGCTAGCAAGCATATATTAATATAGCAGGAACAGGACACAGTGTGTGGTGCCAAAGGAAGGACTCCCAGACCCACAACAGCCTTAAGACCTGACCAAGGGCACAGGGGGTTACGGCTCATCCTTGCATGGTATCCGAGTGCGGCCCCAGTGAAGCCCAGGTCTGGGGGAACAGCAAGCCGCGTGGCAATCGATTTCACCTCGGGGGAAATGTAACACAGACACTGTTGTCATCCCTCCCTTGTTCCCCGAAGCCAAGTCACACACTCGATTCTCTCTCTCTCCCCTCTTTTCTTTCTACTGTCTCTCTCTTCTCTTTCTACTGTCTCTCTTCTCTTTCTCCATCTTTCTCTTTCTCTCTCTCCCTGTACTCTCTTTCTCTTCTCTCTTCTCTGTCTCTTCTCCATCTTCTCTTCTCACTTTCTCTCAATTTATCATCACTGTTTTTGTTTGAGTTTTGTCTGTCTACTCTCTTTTCACTTCATCCCTCTTACGCTCCAACCCAACACACACCCTATACCCAGCCGGGCCAACCTGTTCTGGTAGGGGAGTTCTGTCCAATCCAACCTAGGCCTAATTAAACACAATTAGATTAATCTCATGGTCTTCCACATAATCTTCTAGACTGCAGCAGGAGAGAGAGAGAGAGAGAGAGATGGAGAACGAAAGAAAGAGAGACATAGATAGAGACATAGACAGAAAAAAGAGAGAGAGTGAGAGACAGGGTGAGCAGGCAGTGACACAAGCAAGGGGTAGTGACGAGGGGTGGGGGGAGTCGAGAGACGCAGAGAGACACCGAGAGATAGTCAAGGGATATAGAGTAAGGCGGGTTTGGGGGGAGTTGGCAGCAGAGAGGGGCAGCACATCCCTGCAGAACAAAGCCATGCAGTGAGTCTAATGTATCAAACACATGGATTAGTGGTTGGCTGCGTGCGCTAGGGCTGAGCGAGCGCCTGTGGTTTCTAGTTTTCTTGGAGGCTGACTTGGCCCCACCAGAGACCAGGGGGGCCCCAGTTAGTCTTGTGGGAGCCATGGAAATTCATTTCTGAATGTGTAAATTGACAACTGTATAAAGATAAGTAAATATATCATAATTCTGTCCAGGAGGATTTATTTTTGTTTGAAAAGACAGGTGCCCAGATTATTAGTTTTCCACATTTGTGTAACCAGATTCCCAGGATGAAAATGGGGGGAAATATACAAAGGCCGCAGAAAGAGAAAAAACTGGTAGGACTGAAAATGTACTCATGTAGTGTCAAAGTGAGTCAGCAGACACGCGTGTCGGTCAAAGTGATCATTTGGGATATTTCTGCAAGTCTGAGATGTTTCATTCATCATTCAGCATATTTCTAGGGTTTGTCTTCAGGTTGTACATGTTACATTCTTCCCTAATGTTTATTTTAAAACCCAATAATAAAAATATTGGTTATTGTTGTTATTCGATCGATGAAGACATACTTTCTCAACAAGTTTTCACAAAGAATGACCACTTTCAGGAGTTTTAAGGGCACATTCGGTGCCTTTCAAAGGACAAACACACGACGGACAGCTGGGAATGCAGGTCCACTCCATCTGATGGTCTTCTTCTTCTCTATACACCATGCCTGAAGAAGCTCCCCACCATATTTTCATAACGTGGAAAGATAATCTTTCACTTGACTTCCAGTATTGAGTCATTTCAACAGAGCCACTTTTTGGCCATGTATTATTCACGGGTATTCAAGCCCCACTCTTGCCCAGGGAGGAAGTGCTCCCCCCCCCCCCCCCCCCCCCCCCCAGTCTTCGTCACAGGATATCAGCCTCTTATTCATTATTCAAAAGGCTGGAGCAGGGCCACTCTGTCTCTCTCACTGGGCTGCTGCTGCTGCTGTTGCATGGCTAGGGCGAGATGATGCTACGGGACCACAAAGGTTGTTCAGAGGCCTGCAGTGATTTCTCTATACCTCTCCCTCTTTCTTTCTCAGTCTCCATTCTCTTCATGCTCTCTACCTCTCTTTCTCTCTCTCTCTATCACACACATGCGCAAACGCAAGCATGCATGCATACACGCACACGAAAACACACGGTCTCTCTCTATCTTTGTGTCTCTCTCTCTTTCTCTTCTTTGGATGGGTGGATCAGTGGATGGATGCAAGGATGAATGGCTGGATAAATGGACGCATTAACAGGTTGCATATTTAGTAGATGGTGGAAGTGACCTTAACTTTGGTTTCAAAGTCACAGAACAGAGGCCTATAACGGGTTGTACTCTGTGATCCTGTTTGCTCATCTCCTATGGTGAAATAACCCCCTGTGTCCAGCTACTCCTCTGTATAATTGCAGGCGGCCATATATTTATATATGTCACTTCACACTGAAGCCTGTTTATTTTGATTATATGAACATGTTATCATGTTCATGTTTTTCAACGCACAGGAAAAGTATTCCAAATATACCTCAAGAGTACTCCAAGAAAGCAACACATGTAGATCAGCGTTCTGGAAGTTGCATTGTAACCAGAAACAATCAAAGGCATTTGTTACATTTTGGTCACACAGTATGGTTCTCAGAGTGCGTTTTTCTTTTTCCCTTTTACAAACTAGTCAGCCAATCAGGCTGTTCAGCTTCCTGCTTTTGATTAGACCCTAAAGTGACCGACTGTACACTTAAGCAAACTGTAGTTATTGTTGTTTGTGTAGTGTTTGCGTTGTGTTTGTGTGTGTATATGTGTGTATGTGTGTGCATGTGTGTGTATGTGTGACTGAGTGTGAGTGTGTGTATGTATGCATTTGTGTGTGTGTATGTGTGAATGAGTGTGAGTGTGTGTATGTGTGCATTTGTTTGTGTGTGTGTGAGTGTGAGTGTGTGTATGTGTGCATGTGGTGTGTGTGTGTGTGTGTGTGTGTGCGTCATGCTTTTTTGGAATTCATGTTCAACACAGACCCAGACACTCAACATTAGTTTCTCATGGTGAGAGGAAGTGATTTGCAATCATAGTCCAATGTAGGTGCCACTGTACACAGGCTGTCATTCCAACTAACTTCCTCTGTATTTGAAACCAGGCTAAATGACTTCCTTTCCTCCTTCTTCCTTCCTCCTCTATGTGACAATTGACTCCGTTCACTCAGTCAGGGCTATTGATGACAATGTTCTTGATATGGCATGTTATTTTTTTTGTAAAATGTATTGTTTTTACTTAATAAATCATTGTAGAAGCTAGCAGGTCAAACCCTGATAAGATACATATTCTTTTGTATATGTGTTTCTCTAAACACAGTATATAATCAGCATGTGTAAAACACACAGCCAGATAGACAGACTGACAGGATATACGTACAGAGACATGCAACTTAAGAACAGTAATAGCAGGGCGTCTACATCCTAAAGCTAACTTAAAGAAAGTTTCCCATCCATTTTGCTGTTGATGTGGTGGGGGAACTAGACTATGGGCTGGTTTATAGGGCTTGGCATTTGATCTATCAGTGCAAATGAGGCCAGGGCTGTGGCATTGCTGTCCGGGGACGAACACTGCAGGGCTGGTGGGGGGTGGCGAGGTCCAGTTTTGGGTCATCTGTGCCCCTTTCACAGCTGTGGGACCAACAGACAGTGAACTAAACCACAAAACTTTTCCCTCCATCCTTTCCCTTCCCAGACTCAACTTTATTTATTTTTCTTAGCATCCCTTTCCTTCCCAGACTCAACTTTATTTATTTGTCCCTATTCCTGTTGCTTTACTTTACAATTTATATCACCATTCCGCTTTCTTGCAGAGATTGCTCTGGTAAAATATTTACTTAATACCCTTTTTGTGTTTAATCCATTCCAGTCACGTTTATCCTTTCCAATTTTTTTACATACATAAATATGACACAATGTAGGACCTAATGTCTGGACAACTTTTGCACCTTTTTACCTTGTGGTCTACCCTGTGTTTACCTGCTGTCTTCCTTGGAAGCCGCCAGAGATGGTCACATGGGTGCATATAGTATATATGGCTAAGGTTACGGTGGTAGCTTGCCTCTCTCCTCTGAAGCACAGGTGCATTGGAGAAGAGAGGGAGGAAGCAGGGGAGGGGGAGGGAGGTAGGATACCAGATGTGACCTAGCGACAGTGCATCTCTATACTGATGGGCACAGGCATCTCCACTTGCCTCTCATATCATTCATGGCTCATTAAGTCCACACTGTACACTGGACATCTGCTCTGTGCATTTGTGTGTGTGTGTGTGTGTATGTGTGTGCAGGGTGGGGTGTGTGTGTGTGTGTGTGTGTGTGTGTGTGAGAGAGAGAAAGAGAGAGAGAGAGAGAGAGAGAGAGAGAGAGAGAGAGAGAGAGAGAGAGAGAGAGAGAGAGAGAGAGAGAGAGTTAGAGGAAGCTTGCACCTGCTGTCATCTCTCTATACCGTTCTATATTTTTTGTGTCCATGATACATCAGATGTTTGGCTTTTTTCTACTCTAGTTTCAGGGTCAAATCAGATTCCTGTCCTCTCGCTCTCTCTTGTTGTGACATGGAGTTATATTTGGGACCCGTCTTTTGTTTTTCCTTTGGGTTGCTGATATTATAACGTGTAAAACAAAGTTATGAACAAAGGCTGTGAGAATATTCCCAGTTACCTCACCCTTGGTTGTGTTCCAGATGTAAACCCAATCTTACCTCAATGTGTAAAACCTCAGCAGGAGTTAGGACTTTGCCTCCAGCAACCACTCTTCTGAATCCACCAACCAATTATTTTCATTATTTCAAGTGTGTTATCGCTGCCACAATATACTCTAACACTTCTATCCACAAGGATAGTTGGGCTAGCTTAATATAAATCCCACCTATGTATTTTGGAAAATGAGGTAAACAAATCTAAACCAATACATAGCCTTGTTATTGCAGGCGTTATTTGAGAATGACAATCATGTTTGCAAAAGACGTTACAATATAAAAAATAGAATAATATATAAAAAAAACATGGTGTGGTTTGGGTCTGGAGTTGGTCAATCTGGGTGAACACGCCCACATGTGATGTCACAATTTTTGTCATCAACAGGGTGGTAAAACAGCGACCCTATAACAGAAAGGGATGGTATCATTGGCAATAAATGCACTCAGGAATAAGTTGTGATGAAAGTCAACACTCTAAAGTTTGCATTAGTTACTCCACATTCGATAATCAATGCTGTGGTATTTTTACCGGCAACATGTTTGATTAGGTGTAAATAAGCGATGAAATCATAACTATTAAGTTTTCAGAAACATGATAATTAAATACATCAGCTCTATATTAACACATTGTTTACTTACCTAATGCTTTTTGATTGTTTACAGGTCCCTTATGCTGATAATAATGCGTGACAGATTTTTGCTTGTTAATAATTCTGCCTGTTGCCTGCTTGAGATGATGGATGGGGTGCAAACAGCTGTGCTATCAACATGCATTTCTTGTGAAACAGAGGCACGAACACACACTGGGTGTTTGTGTGCACTCATACAACACAGTATGTGTATGAGCGCAAGTGTTTACGCGCACGCGCGTGTGTGTGTGTGTGTGTGTTTGTGTGCGTGTGTGTGTATGTGTTTTCACTATGCCTTGTTTGACACATTTTCACGGAGGGATGTGTGTTATCCCTGTCTTTTGGAGTCAGACCCAAGGCTATGTCTAATTGGAGTGTTCACACTTTCAGGCTTGACTCACACTGACATGCCCGACCTTGGCTCTACTCTCTCTGCCATGAAAAGGGAAAACAGTGTCATAGGAACATGTCTTCCTCCTTTCCGGGGAAGAAAAACATTTGATGCCATTTATCGTTTGTTTTCTCATCTACTTTTACCAAGAGATGTTTAGTTTCTCTCTTTATTCAAAATTTTTTTCTTTCCTTATTTCCCACTACCCCTTTCCTTTGAGAGACTTTGAGAGAAAATGATGCACTTTTCAACTGTGGTAGAATGATTAAAGAGACAGAGATGACCTCAGGATTCATAGGAAGGTCAAGACTGTCTCTGGGCTCACCGTCAGGGCCGGACTGATCGCTCGCTACACACACACTCACACACACACACACACATGCGCGCACATGCACACACACACACACACACACACACACACACACACACACACACACACACACATGCATACACACACACACACACATGCATACACACATACACACACACATGTGCACAGACACTGTCTCTGTCACACACACACACACACTCACACTCAACCTCACACAAGCAGTCCTCAACCCAAACACACACACACACACACACACACAAACACACCACGCACACACACACACACCACCCACACACAAACATACCACCCACCCACACACACACACACACACAAAGAGAAAGAGCGAGACTGTACTTGAACACTATGAACACAGCAAAACGCCATAGTTTCAAACACCACTGCTTCTGGGAACCGAGCCGTCGATGGACCTCCCACCATACATTTTAATGTGAGGTCCCTCAGGCCTCTCTCTCTCCTTTTAGCCTGCAAGCCTTGATTTTCCCCCTTTCCATCAGCCGTCATTGATCAAACAGCACACTTAGGGTTGTTCAAGGTGGACATTACCACTGATGGCAACGGGTGCCGCTGCCCACTGCGTTGCAGGAAAAACCCCATGGCCATTATCGGCCTGATTGGCCTCCCAGTAGTAGGCATCTGATGATTTGCCAGGTATTTATACACACAAAGCATCTAATCCCCCTGACGGATCCCCTCACTGTCAAGTGTATGCTTTCTCCTGCTATCAATTTAGTTATTTAGTCTGGTGGGAAGGACAGGTGTGTGTGTGTGTGTGTGTGGTAATGGTGTAATGTAATGTGTCTGGGCCCGCGTCTCACTTCAAAAGTTGGTCTGGGATGGGCTGTATCCATTGGCAGTTGCTTGGTTTATTTATTGGAATCCACATTGTGAACACGCACTGAGTGCATTCATATGAGGTAAATATACTGTGTTCCATACAGTGCATTACAATTATTAATGTCGGATACAAAGTAAATAAACATAAACAAACAATATTTTTTTAGTTGCTTAATACATTACACAGTAATCTTAGGAGTGTGATTTATGAGTGATGTGTCAATCCTTGTGAGGCAACAAGGTTACTTAAGCATCCAAATTATTGAATATATTCCCAATCACATGCATACATCCCTTTATACACAAATGCAATGTTGAAAAATAAAGTATTTCTCCTGCATATATTAACTCTCTTTTCATCCCTTAAGTTTCCCCCTCTGGATACAGCTTCATACTACGATGTGTTCTGAATTAGTTGATTTACTCCACACCGATCATCTGACTAACCGAGCCGACCAATCGCCGTTCTCTCGCTTCGAGCGCGGGCTCAATGGACGACGGCCCAGCTCCTCCGTCACGCCAGGGCCGGGATGCCTCTCATCCAAGTCGTGACTGGTTTCCTCCGTCCTTTCACCGCGGCAGTGCGAGATGCTCTCCGCGGCTGTCACAGCGGCTAAGTGGCCATCTGTCTTTTGCAAGAGGCTTGAGAGCCCGTGGCTTCAGGTGACAACTGCACCCTACTTGCACTCACCTCGCCACCTTGTAAGACCCCCCCCCCCCCCCCCCCCCCTCCAACCCCCAACCCCCCACCCCCCAGCCCCCAACGTGGCTCTAATCTTTAGGAAAAGAACACACATTGACAGTCTATAGTGCATGTTGTACGGAACCAGTATAAAGAAAGTTTTAACTTTGGACGAAATGATTTGAAAAAGTATTACATGGTAAAGGTTTTGAGTCTGGGTGCTTTTGAGAGAGAATGCTTTTAGAAAGGAGAGCTTGACTGCTAAAAAACATTCCCTCATACATGCACACACACACACATACGCGCGCGCACACACACACACACACACACACACAGCTTGCGTAGGCAGATGTAGCCTACTGTATCCATGGAGGGTGAACAGTACAGATGTAAGACTTTAGAAGTGAAACACGAGAAGCACCCAGAGGAGGATACCTAACAGTGAAACAACGCTGAGGAGTTTTCTGACAGCCCCCCAGAGGTCTCTGCTCAACCCCACAGCCCAAGCACCATGTGCAAAAGATTGATTGACAATCCAAGGCCAGAACAGCACCTCGAAAGATAATGGTAGGGATAATGGTATGTGTGTGTATGTGTGTGTGTGCATGCACACGTGTTTGTGTGTGTGGACATGTATGTGTGTGTAGTTGTGTGTGTGTGTATGTTTAGATGTGTGTGTGCATGTTTGTGTGTGTGCATCTGCGCACGTGTGTAGGTGTGTGTGTGTGTTTGTGGATGTGTGTCTATGTGTCTGTGTGGTCAGTGAGCTGATGGAGGACGCTGGGCCAAGCAGTACAGCTTGTGGGCATCGATGTCCAGTATGAAGGGTTCACTCATCCCCCTTGCGTGTGCTTGCGAGTGAGCCGCTCATTAGCGCTAAACCTAGACGTTGCAGCGTTTGATAGACCTGTGTTTAGTTGGGATGGGGTGGACACTGGGGCACAGGCTCTCTCTCTTTCTTTATCTCTCTTTGATTCTGCTCTCTGTTGCTCCATCTCTGCAACTCTTTCTCTGCTTATCTTTCTCTCTCCCTCCCCATCTCTCTCTTTCTGTATCTCTCTCTCTGTTTCTCTTTAATCCCCTCTCTGCTCATCTTCTGTATCCCTTCCTTCCCTCTCTCTTTCTGTATCTCTCTTCTTATCTGTTTCTCTATAACCCCCTCTCCATCTCTTTCTCTCCCTTTCCCTGTCTGTCTCACCCTCTTTCTATCTCTATCCCTGTTTCTTTACAACCACCTCTCCATCTCTCTCTCTCTCTCTCTCTCTCTCTCTCTCACTCTGATTTAAGCTTGGTTTAGACCTGAGCTCTCCATCTGCAGGGGGCAAGTTGATCATTCTTTCACCAACGTGTGTGTGTTGGTGTGTGTGTGTGTGTGTGTGAGTGTGGGTGTGTGTGCTTGGATGTGTCCATGTAACCGGGAGCTGGCACAATAGACGTTTCTCATTTGTATCCCGGGTTTGCATTGACACGGTTCACCGTGACCTCCGCCTTGACAACAGGTGCCCCGGCCCCTGACGTAGTATCAGGGGTGTGTTTGTGAAGGGGGCCAAATCCCTTTTTCTTTTCTCAGTGTGGGGGTGCGGGTGAATGGGACAAACGTTAATGTTATAAATCCTGTGTGTTTGTGTGTGTGTGTGTGTTTGTGTTTGTGTTTGTGTTTGTGTTTGTGGTGGGGGTGAGTCATTGTTCTTCTTCAGAACCCATTACAACATGAGCAGTGACCCAGGGTGGTGGGTGGTGGTAGTTGGGTGGGTGGTAGGTCTCACCTAGACACCTAGAGAGAGGAGAGTCAAGGAGTACCTCCATCGGGAAGGTGCTCTGACGACAAAACGCAGGCAACATCACGCTGTTAATTGCGCTTATGACACTGCAGGATGGGATGTCACGTGTGCATGACCTCTGCATATTAAATGTTATGAGTGTCACATTAAAGCAGGGCTTCTCAACCCTGCTTTAACCCTGTCAGTTGACCATTTCAGGTCACCTGACATGTAGATGGGTAGATCTATGACTTAAAAGAAACAAATATAAACATGTTTTATTACATATATTAAAACCGTTTTATGGTTAGGTTTCAGGGTTTGGTTTCAGGGTTAGGGTTATGACTCTGTCCTGTAGACCTCCCGGGAAGGGGCCCCGGGGCCTCCAGGGTGACTTTTAACATAAACTATGCGTGTGTGTTTGTTTTATCATTATTAGTGTGACATACATCTAAGACATATCTTAAACCGAAATAATAATAATAATAATAATAATAATTATTATTATTATTATATAATTGAATTTCCTAGAATATCAAGATTTTTTTGTCAATTAGTTTAGATGCTGAATGAATGTATATTGTAACGATAGTACATCCTACAGCAAACAACAACTTGGCAAGGACACAATTAAGTCTTGTTTCCTGTGTATCATTTTACATGTCCAAGCTCTTTATTTGGCAGAAACATTTTTGGCTCTCACACATGACATACTGCCCAAAAGACAATTAAAGGTATCGTTGTAGCACGGAAATATCTCTGCTGAAATGCTTTCATTTTCATATTCTTTCTTCTCTGCTAAAAAAAATAAATGACAATGTCTCATTACATCTCAGACTAAAGCACAGGGACCTTTGGAGTCTAATACATGGGACGTAGATGAGTACCCTTGTTCTGTCATGTTCTTCCGCCAGCTTCACAGAGAAAAGGTCTTTCACGAAACATCTTCCTTTACACTTGGACAGCAGGCGCAATTACTGCCGCCGCAGTTCCAGGCGGAGACGCACAGATAGCCGTCATGTTGAGTGGGGTTTAGCCGGCGGAGGGTTTGTCCATGGTGGGCGGCGAGCCATGGGAAGGTCAGAGTGCCCATCTTGTTGCCAGATTTGTCAGATCTGCTCCTCCATGTGTTTCACGAGCTGCCGCGTAAAAGTCCAAGGGAAATACCGAAATAAGAAGTGCTGATTGCTGTGATTACTGACTACAGTACCACATCGTGTCTTCCAAGAAATGAGGATGTTTAATCATTCATTTAAAATATATTTATATATTTTTCTATTTCTTTGAATTGAAGTTGTATTTTATTGAAAAACGGGAGAATAAAATGCACTTTTAAAATCATGTTCTTTACCCATAAACAATTATGCACCTGAAAACAAAACATTTTGTAGGTATTCCATAATTGTTCAAAATCTAAAGCACTACAACAATACAAATAAAGTGACTGATCTGGAATCCAGACCACATTATTTTAGCATCACCTGCATCTGATATAACACACGATTTAGCTTAGCACAATCAATCCTTTCCTGTGATGCCGAGAGAGTTCGGCACTAAACAGGCGGCAAAAGGGTTGGCAGCGTTCCCAGGGGGGATCTCTGCTCCTACATCTTTACCTCATCTATACCTGTTTTCCAGGGGTCCCATCTGTTTTGCCTGCTCAAATCCCCCCGGCCTGCGCTAAACACAGTGCCGCGCGCGTGTACAGCTCGAGAAGTAGAAACAAATGGGCAATATTTGGTATTTAAATGTGCTCTGTGTGATGCATGGTGTTGCTCTCACACGGCTATATCCCCAGAGTCGCATTTAGCTACCGTTGAGCAGGTTATGCATGCGATGCTGCGCGTGAGTTAGCAGCACCCACACACTGAACACGCCACATTTAAAAAAGAAAAGAACATATATTAGCGGTAGAGAAAATAAGGAAGGCTTTACCACCGCCATGGTGTTGTTTATATAAGTTGCTCTGTGCTAGAAATTGTATTCCTTCTGAGGCCTATTTCTTCTTTGACTCTCTTTTTGAGGGCATTGCGCGATACCCCCCCCCCCCCCCCCCCACCTCGAGCCCTTTATCTCTTTAGCATTTAACACCACGCTAACAAACATAGCGGGGAGACACAAGCCCTTCTTCCTGTCCTGTTGAATGACTGATTATAGATATAAAATGGCAGCGATGATGACTACTGTGCACCCACACCTCAGGAGAGCCAGGCTCGCCTCCTCCGGGCGAAGGGTGTTAGGCTGTCGAGACGTTTCTCCCTCTCGCGTCGCCGCCTGACAGGTGCATGCAGCGACGGACCCATCCCCTCCTGGGATGGGGGCTATTGAACAGGATGGCACGCCCTCTGAACCCCCCCCCCCCCACACACACACACACACACACACACACAGAGACCGTCCCCTGCTGACTCAGAAGACAACTGCCTTTTGTTGCTCACTGGCTGTTGACAAGTACCTCTTTTACTGCCACGCCACGCGTTCTCCCCACCGCGACGGTTAGATGTACAGCTCCTTGGCGAGGCCCCGTCATCAGACCGCGCTGCCGAGTGAGATACCGAAAAAAAAAAACATAATTTAGCGCCTATTAATAAGACATTGGATTGGGGTGGTGGTGTAGGGTGTGAGTGCGGGAGGGAGGACGGAAACCTGCCACCCCGAGGGGATTCGTTGATAGTCATAGCAGCCGAGATCAATTTGAGCTTGACATATTAATTCAAAAGTAGGTTGATCAGACTACCAATTAGATGAGCTATAGTCTCACCACAGCCTTTTTATTTTTTATTTAAAGTTAGACGTTTCTTTTTCACCATGATACAAATGTATAAAAATACTGGACCTGCCAGACAGTACCTAGTGTGATTATAGTTAGAAATGTATGTGATTAGAAGGCAACACTTTACGAAAGTCCAACTGATCAGTCAGTGTACCTGAGCAAACAAGTGGTCCAGGGCGAAACGTCTTCCCTTACACCAGAGGTTGTTTTAACCTCCTGGCCCTCCATCACTCTCCCAGCCTGGCAGTGCAACCTCTGCGCATCGCCAGCCCTTTGCTGGAGGGCGAATGTGGAGGAGGTGGAGGAGGAAAGGAAGGAGGAGGAGGAGGATGTGGAAGAACATTTTCCCTTCCAGCAACATCTTCCCTTATATCTGTCTGGCTGCCGGGCTGTCTCAGCTGCTCGGGGGTTGTCACGGTGCTACGAGCTCCTGATGTGGTGTATTAGCAGGACAATCGTTATTAAGTACATTTCAGGCTCAATTACCACTCAGATGCACAGCCATCAAGACTCCACAACAGGCTCCTAACAGATGGCTGCTGGTTGCAGCGAGACAGGCCCGGTGATTTATTCTTCACACTCATTTGTGTGTAGTAGTACAACCGGTGGGGTGGGGGAGGGGGTTTAAGAGTTGGTTCATGCCGATGCACAGACGATTCTTTTTTTTTTTCAAGAGCTCTTGTAAAACAACATTAATAAATTGGATAAAATCATTGTGTTGTTTGATGCACTTAATGACTTTCCTGAAAGCGGTGTCTGGCTGATGTGTGCTTGACCTATTTTACAAGCTCATCACCATACACTCTGCATTCCGCGAGATGGCTCCCTCTGTATTCTCCCTTGCATGCTTTGCTTCGTGCTAAGTCTTATATAGGAGACTTGCATGGTGAGTGCAGGTGCAGGGCATTCAGGAGAAGGTAGGGGTAAGGCAAAGGATACCTACAGGTTAGACTGCGGACATCGGGGATTGAACCCGGGAATATTCTTTTTTTTTCACATTCACTATTTGCAAAAAACCTGATAAAAATCCCCACTGTCAGGGGTAGGGTTTTCAGCTGGTGCTCACACTAATTAATTTTTTCCCATGCAGTCAGAAGAGAGGGCAGAGAAATAACATTAATTAGCCTAAAGGGTAGACTGCAACTTGATTAATGCTACCCATCCCAAAGTCATCAGAAAAGCATCCAAAACGTTTTTTTTTGGGGGTTTAAAGATTGTTTCGCAAACCATTGTTTCTTAACCAGTTTTCATCAATATTAAAATATTTTACTTCCTACAAAGGACTGATTGAGCAAGAGATGATGGTTGATTGTTTATTTTCCATTCAACTAGAATGTATGTTTATGTACTCATTGCACATGCAAGGAATGTTTACTATAAATATGACAATATGTAATAGATACATAGATACATAGATTTTTATTTAACATGGAAATCTATTTCTTCATCTTTTCTTCAAGGATGAAAATAAGAATAAGCAAATTTAATCTAGCAAATGCTTTCTGTGTTGTGTGTATGAGGAAAAAAACACGTTCCATAGCCCTCAGATAGTGACTCACTTTTTACTCTACAGACACCCAAATTATGTAAAGATAATCACATTCAAAGATAAGCCAGATGCATTTTCTCTCAGGGCACACAATGTTACTTCGTCACTTTAGCCTGTCAGGGGGAATTACCCATGGTAGGAGTGAGAATCTGAATCTCTAACTCAGGGCAAAATTCAAACCTCTCACCATTTAGAAGAAGGAGCCTCTGTATCTATTGTCATTTTACTTGTGGGCCTACTTAACAGTCATTGGTTATCATATCTATGAAGCCATGATTTGACATAATCCTACGTTTAAAAAGTCAATATGCTTATTTCTTTAACCTGATAAGTGTGGCTTTGTGGTTTTATTCCAAGTGTAGATCTATTTTAGGAAAAACACTTTTCTCCTAAGCATTTCGTTGTATTGATTAAGTGCATTGATTATTGATTTGCAAGTGTCAACAAAGGGTAGTCTTCACACTCGCTAATAAAATCAAACTATGTTAACACATCCTGCTCCAAAGTTTTCTGGTGATCAGGCAATTATGAAATTAACGCACCACGCTGCGCAGTTTCAACAATTATGATAATGCTGAGCTGTTTGTGACATTCTTTACTCTGAGGCTAAGAGCCCTATCAAGGCAAAAAAAAAAAAAGCCTCCCCCAAACACCAAATCAAATTCAACGCATTGGTAGGCCTCCAAAAACAAAAAAAACGACCTCAGAGATACAACAGACAGCAAAACAACAACAAACGCCGCCGACGACCATTTTTGATACGCAAACAACATCTGAGAGCCGTTTGGTGTTCTTGTTCAATTTGCGCTTTGTGTTTCGTCTGCTTATCATAATAATCTGCGGTTGGGGAAAGTGAGCGCCTGGCTGCTGGAGAAGCCTCACTTCACTGTCTGTTTTACCACCCACCTGGGCCCGTACCACCCACCTCAGCGTCTGAGTCACCCCCCCCCCCCCCCCCCCCCCCCCCCCCCCCCCCCCCCCACACACACACACACACTCTTGTAGCCAAGCGGGCTGAGCGGCAGAATCGACACCATAGCAAAGCAAAGCGAGCGCGCAGGACAGCTCATTGCGGCCAAAAAAGGAGGGTGTACAGATAAAAAACGGAGGAGAAATAAGAGCGGGAAATGAGAGAGAGAGAGAGAGAGAGAGAGAGAGAGAGAGAGAGAGAGAGAGAGAGAGAGAGAGAGAGAGAGAGAGAGAGAGAGAGAGAGAGAGAGAAAGAGAGAGAGACATGTGGAGGGAGAAAGATTGGAGGGAAAACCAAGGACTAAAATAACAGAATGCATAAAATGTCAGCGAAAGACTGTGATGAGTAAGAGCGGGAAAAACACACAGAAGTAAATACAGTCACAGAAATGCCACGACAAGCGGGGAAGATGATTTTCCTTAAAAAAGAAAAAGGAGCAAGCTGATAGAGGGAAAGGAAAACGCGCTGCGAACAAAGAAGACGCGAAGGCGAAAGCTTCCATGCCCGTAGCCTGTCACACGGGCAGCCCAGTTAAGCAGTAATATCACCGACACAACAACTCAATATGCCCAAGAAATGCTTCTTGGCAGGGATTTTTGGCACGAGTGCTCAGGTGTTTTGATCTGCCAAATAACATTAGGAAGTGGGCAGGCCACAGAGACGAGGCCTGCCTGGGAGATGGCACAGATGCCGCCAAAATTCAGAGTCTAGTTAAACACAAAGGGGGAAGTGTGGAAAACTACAGAAAGACATGACAGCATGACATTACCTTCTCAATAGTTGCATCTCGTATACTTTGTTTCGTCGAAAATGTTTAATAAAAAAAAAAAAAAGATAAATTATACAATGATAATAATCACTAATGATAATACATAATAAATATATATCAATAATTGAAATGTGCAATGAAAGGTAATACGTCTGAAATGGCTAGAAACAAATATTTTCTTCTTTCGTTTATTTCATTTTAGTAAATACATTTATTTCGTTGTTTTTTTTAATGCAGTGTATTAATTATGTAGTTCTGAATCATGAATTAATCACTATCCCTTCATGATGTTCCCTGGTTAACATGTTTATTCCTGCGCATGATGCCAATCAGTGTCCGTCAAGGCAGATACTGCATATTATGAATATTTATAGCACTAGCCTACCTGCTGTTTGAAATAAATTAAAAAAGGAAACCTATAGCTTCCAGGCTTTACATCAAGAGTTTCAGAGTGAATACCCATGTAGACAATAACAAATGTCTCCTTGCCTAGGCTCCCCTCTCTGCCTATATGCACATCTGCTTTCATCTGGAATTCTTCACTTGGCTTTCTCCTCTGGCCATGGACCACTAAGCTGCTCAACCCACAGAGAGCCATTCACCAGCCCGATCCTATCTCGCCTGCTTTAAGTCAGGCCTTCACTACTGTCAGCCGCTTGTCTTACTACTGTCACAATGCAACTGTCTGTTTGTTTCTTACATTGTTTGTTCTCTACTTATCTGATGGCATTGTCTCTCTTCATTCCCTTCATTTCCCCCCACCATCGCGAAGCAGATGACAAATCTTCTCAGCTTACTGTTGTACCGCTTTGTTTTCAACTGCTGATGCTAATGTTTCTGTCTGAAGACGAGAGAGTGAGAGATAAAGAGAGAGGGAGGATGTCTTCCTAAGCCAACGAGAGAAAGCCTGCTGTTCCGTGGCGATGATCGCAGGAGTGTTGTATGTTAATGTGATTAGTGTAACATTAACGCCTCTGTGCTCAACCGGGCTGATACAATAGGCAGGCTTGCAGCATAGCGCCCTCCTACTTGCATCCAATGGCTGTTTAAAAAGACCCTATGGCTGTTTAAAAAAAAAACGATGGCTGTTTCATCTTTCTAATTCCTCCAACACCTTTCTATGCTCTGTGTTTTCCGCATGTGGGAATAGATGAAACACTTTGAGGACGAAGAAGAGTAGATGGCAACGACGACGACAGGTGACGTCCTGGTTTTTTAATTTAAGTGCTTCCTTGCTTATTGAGTGGCTTAGCCATGGTGAATACTGGTGATGTACAGACACATTGTGTGTTGCTATTGTGTATTGTGTATTGTGCATGTTCGACATTCATGCACACGTGTTATTGTGCATTAGCCGAGGAGGGTGAGAACCACGTTGCTGTAGAGTGGGATGATGTGGACAGGGGCGCTGGAGAGTGTAAAATGAGAAACAAGCGAAAATTGAGGAAGAGAGAGGGACGGGGGTCTGTGTGTGTGTGTGTGTGTGTGTATGTGTGTGGGTGTTTGTGTGTGTGTGTGTGTGTGTGGGGGGGGGGGGTACGGTCAATGGAGAGGGGAGCCTGGTGCCCAAACATGCCTTCTCAGAGGGTCACTGTGTAGGCAGAAATATGTTGTTTGTTTTATGAGTGCCCTGCCGGAGCGGTGGGACAGGGTTTGACTGAAGGCCTGTGGCCACACTTGCTTGCCACAGAGGGTCCGGTGATGAACGATGGGAGGCAACGGAGGACACTACCACCGCAAAACGCTAAGAATTCCAGCACCACCTATGGTGTGTGGGATGAGCTCCTCCTGTGGTGTTGTTGTATGCCGGGCAGCGATTCTAATGTGTTTTGTGTGTATGTGTTTGTGTGTGTGTATGTCAATACTCATGTGTTTTTACTAAGCAATTTGTCAGTAGTGTGTCTGTGTGTGTGTGTGTGTGTGTGTGTGTGTGTGTGTCTCTCTCTCTCTCTCTCTCCTCTTGTTGTTATGAAGCAAATATGCATAGTCGGGGAGAAGGGATAACAGCTGTCTGTACGCTGTGGGAAGTATCTGAGGCACGCCTTCCCATTGGTCATTCCCATGAACCCGTGCTCCTGAAGGGGCACAGTGGAGGAGGCTTGGTTGGGGGGTTGGGTGGGTGGGGGGGGGGGACATATCTCTACTGGCCGGGGTCATTCTGGGCTAAACTGGCAGCCTGGCTAGGACCCCAGGCAGTACGTTCGCATGAAACACTACGGCAGAATTGCTCTGCATGTGTGTTGTCACGCCAGCTTGTGTGTGCATTCAAAACGTTGGCTAGCTAACACTATAAGACACGTACAGACACACACACACACACACACACACACACACACACACACACACACACACACACACACACACACACTGACCTATGTCATTTGTCTCCCTGCTAGCGTGTATGCGCAAAGACACACACACACACACACACGCAAGTGTCACAGGCACACGCCCATGCAACCCCCTACCACACACACAGGAATACACAAGCGCACACACACACACCCATATATATATATGTCCCCCCCAGCCCCAAGCTACAACATAAAGCGCTTGTCACAGAACAAGCCCCAATGCTAGCCACTTATGTTCCATTGGATGTGACGCCTGCCAGGACCCCTCTGTGGCAGACAGGATTAAAGTAAGGGGTGGGCAAGCTGGAGAATCCCAGCCAGATAAAAGAGCCATGCGGCGATAAGAGCAAAGATTCCTAAGAACATCACGGGTTTTACAAGCTTGTCATGGTTTCGCTCCCATTCCTCCTTCAGCGAAGCGCTTTTACTGTGAAGGGAATGGCACACATAATCATGTTGCCTGTATCAAAAATGTTGTTGGAAGCTTTAAGAGAGAGAAAACTAAACTCCCCAGTCCCTAAATGTTACGGACTTAGAAAGGATGACTTCACACAGAGTTTTGCTTCTTTTTCCTTGAGGAGAAATATCTTGGCTGAAGTGTTTTTTCTTATGACCACTCACTGGCATGTCTCAGTCGAAGAATAAAGCCAGACGAGGAAAATAAATAAAATATATTTCTATAATTTATTTGATCGTATTCAAATTGGGAACAGATTTGTTTGCTGTGACAATGTTTGTTGAGTTCGGGGCAGCCAGACTGTCTCCCCCAGTGGTGTGTTGAATGTGTATGAAGCTATAGACAGTTTCTCGCCAGGCCTATGCAAACACGACACTTTACCTTATCCAGTGGTGCCCAGCGATGTGTTCCTATGGGCTTAGAAAAACAGCATTGGCATGGAATTTTCCTACCTGCCCGTTAACTATTATATGTTAAAAATAAAATAAAAAAATGCTGTCCAGTTTTTAGGTTCATTAGTTTTTTGATGTCGAGTGTAATCATGACCACAAAATGTGGCGGTTTAGCTTCACAGAATATTCCACTGTGTTGAATGTCAGGTTCTTTGGGAGACTTCAAAGTGGTCTTTGATCACCGGACTAAAATATCCTGCCATCATCTCATAAGTGGCTCAACTGGCGCTATAGCCACACACATTCAAATGTATTTATTTTCATTAGAATTATGAGAATAATGCATTGTTAGGAACATAGACTACAGAATGAGCCCTCAATGATTTTTGCAGCTACAGCTCTTTACATGGTGCACTATGCAGTTTACTGTGTAGTAGAGCTTTCTGTATTTGGAAAGGCCAGTATTCAAGACAACGGTGTCTCTCACAAAGCTTGTGATTTTCAGCAGTGTTACACCGAAGCCTTTCTTCTTATTTGGTAAAAGAATGACACAGTGCCACCTGCCCAAATAACTTGAGTCCTTAACATTTTATAATTCTTTACATAGCTCACATCAAAGGTCATTAATAAATGGGAGACAGAATACTCTCACACATCTGCACAGCCTCTTGGATTTAACGTGGATGATTGATTACTTTGATGGGATTTCATGTACCAGCTGGTTAGAGAGCTAGTCATCCTATGGCTGCAGTTGGCTATGCTGTGTCTTTCTAATGTCTCCTGGATAATGAGACTAATCACTCCTACCATTTGGAAAACCTACATAAGATCATTTAAATGCTTTCTCTAACAAAAAACTTCAGTCTCAGATGTTCAGATGTTTTTTATAATATTTAGTATATATAATCTATACAAAAATAACGTTTATTGTTCTGGGCACCTCCCCTTTATCTTTTCCACAGACACGTTAAACATTTTGCATCAAAATGTGTATGTTCAGAACAAATCAAGAGGCATTTTAATGATAAAAAGAATACCGTATGCAGCAAAAAAACTTTGTTGCAAGGCTCTATTGTTCTTTATACACGTAAAACCCGAAGGAGAAAGAACGCTTAATACATGTCTATTAAGGACTAGGTAGGAGAGACCATGTGGACCGCACTGTCACTGTCAATCCTATAAAAGCCTGCCAGGGTAAGACATGGCTCTGGAGGAAATTAATTGTGGGAGCAGAGGGTTCTTCTTGTAAGTACAAGATGACACGCGTGTGGAGGAAGAAGGAGAAGCAGAAGGAGTAGGAATATGGTTCTGCTGGATCTGGACGTCGGCCCACGCCAAGTAAACACAGAGGCACCG
Organism: Lota lota; assembly: GCA_026745465.1. Taxonomy (NCBI): domain Eukaryota; kingdom Metazoa; phylum Chordata; class Actinopteri; order Gadiformes; family Lotidae; genus Lota; species Lota lota. The sequence goes on along the minus strand of JACYXH010000479.1, from coordinate 14,353,137 downwards.
GGACCGCCAGCACCAGAGAAATATTTAGTGAAGTGTCTCCGAGAACTGACCTCGAACGTTTCTTTGATTCATATAAAAAAAAGTGGGGAAATAAAGACTTTTTGATAGTTCCAGCGTTGGCGCAGGAGAGAGTAGAATTGGAGTTGACAAGAAAAACAACTCATAAAAACGAATGAGGTCCCGAGAACACTTTGAACCTCTGCTCCTTTACATTCAGTGGTAGTCTGTCAAGGACTCAAAAAACGTCAGCTAAATAACTTGTTTTTCAACTCACATGACAAGGAAGACAGGGGCGCAAACATTAACACACAAAGTTTCCGATTTTCTGTCTATTTTTCTTTATTCTCAATTGTCCAATGGGTGCTAAGATAGAGACGCGTCCATTTTGTCAGATGCTTTTACCCTTTTGTTAGGGGTTTGTAAAATCCTAAAATGCTGAGTGGACCTTACACCTGTTCACAAGGGGATAACAAGGGGGCTCTCTGGGAACAGAAAACAGAGTCCCTAGATGGTCAAGTGGCTCCGGGTCCCTCTGAAGAGACCCTAATTCATGCTGACCACCTAATGGCAAATCATTACCATTATCTGTCATCAGCAAAACAACTGATTTGTCACAAAAAAGGGCCATGTTTAGATCTTGTGCAGTACATGGTCTTAGTTGTGCATGATTGATATAAACTGCATGCTGAAATACACCTTTGAACTTCCAATCCCGTAGCACAGGTGCTGAGATGAAAACCACATCATGAACAATACTACTTTGTGAACCACACAAGACGGTGGTTTTAACACCAGTTTAAGCAACTGCTTTATCCAAAAAAGTGAACTAGTTTAAGTTTGTAATTATCAAGAGACACATTGTTCATTCTATGCCATATGCGTAGGTGAAGACTCTTGACATAAGAGGATGGAAACGTCACCTTGGGTTCTCACCCACACATGAATAGGGTTAGTGGTATGACAGAAAGGTGCCATATTGTCACCTTTGTCTCATGCTATATCTGCTTCCACATGGCCCCCCTCACCTTATTGATTTTATAACTTGACTCAACAATGGGTTTTGGATTATTGGGTCTTAAAGTGCATGAAAGGGAAAAAAATCATTTAATTGTCCAATTGTGATGGAATTTTGTTTTAAGATATAGGTTTAAGATATTGTAAAACTATATCTATATATTTTATTTACCCTTCAATATGTATGCATGGAAGATACAGGAATCAGTTGTCTATAGCCCTTGTTGCTTGTAAAGGTTTGGTTTTTGCAATACATACGTCAAGGTTATCGAAAAGAAAACTTTAGTTTTTCCATTTAGAAAACGCATGCAAATACATGTCCATTGCCATACATATTAACACAGGTGAACTTTCCTGCCTACGGTTTTGACACTCTTCGTGTTCAGAAATACAATGACTCCATAAAATGTTGCAAAATTGCAAAGAACTCGCTTGTCCTCATAATGAGACAATCAAGAGAATGTTCTCCCAAACTATTCTACAAAGCTTGTTGTTGTTGCTGCTGCCGCTGCTGCTCATCTTATCCCCCATAACGAGTGCAATATCACACATCCTCAGCATTACAGTTCCTCTGTGCCACACCTGCACTACTTACAGACACAAAAAAAAAAGACTGACATCAGCAGTGGAGAAATGAACAGACACCTCGTGCCACACTTCCGACCCCGAGGTGAAAGAGTGCAAATGAACAGGAGCGACCGGTTAGTTAGCTATCCAATCATCTGTGTCACATAAACTCTCACCTGTGTCAGCTGCATGGTGGAAATATTGGGGTAGAGATCTCAGACGCCACCCCAGCTGTTAGCTCAGGCTAACTGTGTATACCATTAGCTCAGGCTAACTGCTCGTACTGTCAACCCAATATCACACCAGTTCCTGCTCTCGGTCCCGAGAATTTATCTATCGATTGTCTATATAGTAGCAGGGTTAGTTTATTTGCAAATTGTAGGCAATTTTGCATCCACAATTAAACAAAAGCATGCTATAGTTTTGTGTTAGAATCAAGGCATGCAGTTACATACCTATGCTTTGTCTGACTGGGGTGTCATTTATATTGATATTTTGCATCTAAAACCATAGAAAAATGCTGCCTTCATCGTGGCAAAATAAATTAATTTCTTATGAGTTCAACAACATTTTCATTTAAATATATCGATTGAGATTTTTCCGATCAATCCATAAATAATATCCGGATGAATGCTACACTGGTCCCTTCTCCGTATTTCCGGGAGACGCTTTAGTGATCACTATGGCAACCTGACATCCCGCTGCTGCTAGAATAATAGGGATAAGAATTGAATGTTTTTTTTCTTCTGGCAATAGAAATGCAGCCCATAAATAGTGTAGTGTTTTACTCACCATGAGAAGAAATTCCATAGCCTAGGCTGCGCGAATATCTTGTGTTGAACTTGTCAACACAAGTGGTTGTACAGGAATGCCTACACTACGTATACTATTGTTTATGCATGAAAAACATAAATATGACGTAATTTATTTATCTTCATATCAAACATTTTCATCATCAAAGCATTTTCGTGATGGACAGAAAGAAATATAAACCCATGCAATTAAATTTGCAGTTTTTCCCAAAGTTTTTCCCACCCATTTTACGTTTTGTCTGCCAATAGAAATGCAGCCATGTTGCACTTTGGAAGAGATTTCCACTGGATGTATTGATAGTAATATATATAAACATATTAGATTGTAGGCTACACAGATTTCCCTATCACATCTTTCCGTGCTCATGGTCATGAAACGTTTTGTTGCCCACTGACGTTTTAAGCCAATGGAAATGCAGCTCTTTTGCACTTTTCGTGCTTACATTGTGCCAGTGGAAACAAAGCTGCATGTTTTTAATTGTAAAACGTTTTATACTTTACAATAACTGAATTATGTGTTGTTTGGTTTGCAGTGTGTACCGATCCATGCCCCGTGGACCTCGTACAATACGAATACATGTACCGTTTCACCCCTGATATAAATACATATATGTCCGCATAGGTTTTTGCCTCCCGCTGTCCTACGGCAACAGCGGGAGGAGTGGTTGCTCGTAGCTGGTCCTCAGTTCCCGATGCCTTTCTCGGGTGGAGCCAGGGGCATGTATGAAGGGCCCGGTGAAGGGCCACCACCACCCGGTTCCGCTCGACCAGCCGCACCCTGTCGCCACATCTGACAGCTGTTCCAGTACGCTGCAAGGGCCAGCCCACTGGCTTGAAAGCTTGGGGGAGAGGCCCTTCTTTCTCTTCTGACAGTACAGCCACACCTGGGTCCCAGGTGCAAACACGGGAGAGGACAAGGGTCTTGGCTGTGGTCCTGGCGGCGCTGCTGTAGATCCAGGGTCTCCGGGCTTTCGTCGCATGATAGAACCTGGGAGCCCTGGTCACCGCCGGGTGGAAGGGAGCTGCTTCCAACCGCTGTCACCTGGTCCCTGACCCGCTTGCAGCATCTGCACGGCTCCTCAATGCAGGGGAGTCGAGACGACCAGCCCGGTGGCAGATCTCAAATTCGTAGTCTTGCAGGGCCGCTTGAGTGTGGCTAGACACTCTTTATTACAATTATACTTATTATTGAGTAATACCCCTACACGCTACTTATTAATCCAAAACTGGACACTTTTTCTCTGCTTAATGACAGCGTCATGGCAAAGTAAGGTTGCTCATAGTCAACAGAAATCAAAGATTGAATGATTGAGTGATTTTTGACTTTGATTAAAGTTGCAATACTTAACAATTCAACAAGCTGGTAGCTTAAAATGACCTAGACATATCTTTAGTCAATGCTGACCAATAATGATTTTCAATAACCCGTACCACTCTCTTTGTCTATGTTGCCATGTTGCACTGTTTTGTTTCTACAAATGGCTCTAGACAGGACAAATTCTTATCTTATCCTAGGATCACCATCTTACTTGTAAGCTATAACCTATAGTTAGTTTTACGGAGTAAATAGCTAAATTCAATTTATAAATCTATCAAAGAAACTCATCACTTGACACTTGGATAGTTGATGCTGTTGTAGACAACGACATCATTTTGGAAACCTTACAAGCCATGTTGCAATCTGCAACCTTACTGCTAGATTCATCTTAATCCTACACACTACACCTTTAGGCACCATTATTCTATATTAATTGACACAAAACCATTCACATTTTTGCTGTTAACTGCTGTCGGTAACACCCAGCCCACGCACTCATTCATCTTACAGCTGCATGCTGCCTAGCTCAAGTCACAAAACCCACCACCTCCCCAGCTCCCCCATATCGTCAGTCGTGCATTGTTCACTATATGTTAAGACAAAGCTGTTAAGATTTGATGTACATTAAACTATGCTATAACCCTGATATCCTGCTGACTATTACCATTTAAATCTTTACTTAAAGCCATTGCTTGTTATGCTACCATTACATCTATTAATTATGGAACCTATTGCACTCCAGGGTGGGATTCCTCTTTCTGTGTTCCTTCCCAAGGTTTCTTCCCTCAAATTCTTGTCCTTTGGGGAGCTAGGGGGTGTCACATAATGCGGCCCGTAAAGCCCTTTGGAACTGGGATTTAAGGGCCATATGAACAAATTGACGTGTGCTGTGCTCCCTGCCCGTTCAGGCATGGATGGACGGGCAGGGGGTTCCGCAGAACAGAGACATACTGCCAAATACAAAGGAGTTGCACTGTCCAATAAATATTTAGATAATGTGGAAGTGGTCTGCCCAAATTACAATTGAATAGACAGTACATTTATGGTAAGAGAAAAGGATGAAAAGGAAGGAACAATAAACATAACAAGGGCACATTAATGAATCATTCATTAACATTAGTTAATGCAGTAATAAGCATTATTATATAGCATTAGCATAGAGGTTAGGGGTAGTGGTAGTGGGTTAGGGTTAACCCTAAGTCGCAATGTATAACATTTAAATGAGCTAGCAGCTTAAAATGACCTGGATATATCTGAAGTCAATGCTGATCGAAAGGGATTTCACTAATCTTATCAATAAAATCACATCCTGTATCTGTTCTGTCTGTCAGTTGATTAAAAAAAAAAATGTCATGGCATTTGCCAGGATGAAAGCAGCAGTTTTATGGTTTTAGAATAGCAATATGCAGAAACAATCATACAAAGCATAGGTATGTTAAGGCATGGTAGAGACCTATGCGGTCAAATGTCAGTCTGTTCAATTCTTGGATGCTAAAGTGATTGTTACAATTATCAAAAAAGCTAAACAAACAAGCCCTGCTACTATATTGACAACTGGAGCAATCACAGCTTTATTCCTTCTGGCTCCTGGTTTTAAAATGTCATGGTCCTGGCCCATGGTTCAATAGATACATTTCTGTGACCTTGAGCACAAAGTTGCGTGCATTGTCATGTGACAATGATTGGACTTTCACACAATATAAAAACCAGACTGTGTGGTTATAGGCCACAGAATTCCTCTATTTAGGTGTTAATAAAGTTGTGCTGACTCAGCTTTGCACCTTCTCTCTCTCGTCCTTTCTCTTATCTCGCTCTCTCTGCTGCATTCTGCTCTGGTGGGCAGTGGCTACTCAAGCGATTCTGACTAAGACCCAGGACATCATTCTCCCTTCTCCGAGGTCCGATTCCACCTGACTGGACGCATACGCCACTTATGCACTTAACAGTGGCATGCTTTCTCCTTCCTCCCTGCTCTTCTCTCTCTCTGTTCTCTGTTCATGTTGCAGCCTCTTTACCCAACATCTTCACTTGGCCTCTCTCACTCCCCCATCACTCATCCCTTTTCAGCTCTTTTTTCCTTCTGTTACTTTCACTGTCTCTCTCTCCCTCTTTCTCTATCCCTCTCGCTCTCTCTGTTTCTCTCTCTCTGTGTTTCTCTCTCGATCTTTCTCGATCCCTCAATTTGAGCCCATAAATTCTTTACTCAGTTCCCTTCATCATCATTTAATAATCTGAAGTGAAGGAAGAAGCCGAGGAGTAGTCCGCCCATAACGGACCGGACTGTCTCTTTGGAGATTTGCAAGTCATGTCCAGATTAATGGCAGGGAATGGAATGGAGGATCGAAAAGAACCGTAGGAAAATAAATCTATTTCATTTTCATATTTCAAAGACTAAAATAAATATAAGAAACTCTATTGCAAAGTAATTGTTAAACGACACAGCAAACGCACATAGGCAGGCACACACACACACACACATACACACATTGGCAGGCACACACACACACACACACACACACATGCACATGAACACACACACACACACACACACACACACACACACATATACACACACACAACCGACCACCTTGACCTGATAAAGCAACATCGACGGTTGCAGCGCTAGCGGCTCACACAAAGACCACAGTGGCAAAGTCACTGTTGGTATCTCTTAGCTAATGGCATTAATACTCGTTTGGGCCATAAATAATGCTAACAAACAGCCACGCGAAAATAATTAATGAAAAGCAAACGGAAGTGGAGCACAGAGATGCATGGTTACGCGCTAGCGACAAATTACCCTGGAGGGAGGGAGGGATGGAGGGAGGGAGAGAGGGAGGGAGGGATGGAGGGAGGGATGGAGGGAGGGAGGGAGGGTGTAGGTGGGGGGGGAATGTTGATGACAGGGAGTTTGGTGGTCGCGGGGGCGGAGGAGGATTGGTGAGGGGGGGGGGCAGGGGGGAGGAGTACAGTCATTACTCCGTACAACAAGCGTGCGCCAGCTAACACCTGTGTTTCTTTTGCGATCCGCCTCACCCTAATTAGCCCACACACACCCTGGGGATCCTCTGGCGCACGGGGCCTGGACAGTGGGGAGCGTGTAAAGCAAGGGAGGGGGTGGGGGGGTGTGAGTGATGGAGTGGTGAATGGGGTAAGGGAAGAAGGATGTATGAAGAGAGGCAAAGAAGGGAGGGTGTATCAAAAGAAAGAAAAATTCACTTCCATGGGGGAAAACAAAAACAGAACCACAGAAAACAGAGAGGAATAGAGAGAGTCACGATCTAGAAAGAGCTCTCTTGCTTGTCTCTCTATTATGTCCTTTAATGTTTCAAACGACCAGTTTAATAACCTTGAACACGCTGCTCGCTTGTGTGTGTATGTGTGTGTGCGTTTGCGTGTGTTTGTGTGTGTGTGTGTGTGGGTGAGTGTGGTGTGGGCATATGCAAGTGACAGAAAGATGGATAGATGAAAGAGATAGATAGGGGAAGACTGAGAGGGAGGGAGGGAGAGAGAGAGAGAGAGAGAGAGAGAGAGAGAGAGAGAGAGAGAGAGAGAGAGAGAGAGAGAGAGAGAGAGAGACAGCAGCCTCCATCCAGTGCTATCTATTGACACACGGAGATTGTCACACTTCCATATAGCCTCAACGTTTTCTTTTGTCATCTTGTTTGCACTTGCCCCCGCGGGTCATAGGTGAGGTGTGATCTCTCACGCATCACTTCTTTAAATTGTAGTATGAACACCTGGATTCCCCCCCTCCTCCACCCTGTTATCTCCTTTGCCTGACATCCCAGCATGACACCCCTTCCTCTGCGTCATCCTTGTTAACAGCGTTCCAAACGGGTCCTCATTTCCCCCGCCTGGAATAGCTTTGCATACATAGCATGGCATTGTTACACAGTATGTTGCCGTTTTCTTTCTTTTGCATTCTTTTTTTTGTGACTTCCTTGAATTTTTTATTTTTTAAGTTTAATCATCTAATTGCAGTTGCCATCACACTACCTTTTAATGTGTTTGGACAGATCCCTTTGTTACACCCCCCCCCCCCCCCCCCCCCTCTCAAGAAGAAGAAGAAGAAGAAAGTACTTAAATACAGAAACATTTGTATACTCTTTTTTTGGGGGGGTGGGTGTTCTGTTTTCCCCAGCAACACGGCCAACTGTGTATGATGTATGTAAATGTAAATAAATCGATTTGTTTCAAGACAGCCTTCTGCATTAAATTGATGGTGGACATATATGTGGAGTTGGAACAACACATCTTCAGAAGGCTTTTATTTCTGATAGGCATACACCTGGGTCAAACCACTTACTTTTTACCATTCATTTCATTGCATATTTAAAATCGTCATATTTGGATCCATCACAGAGTTACACAAATCAAATCAAACTGTAAAACTGTAGTAAAAGCAATAGATCTTACACAAAATGTTGCACACAAGCACACACACTCTACCCAGCATCCATCCAGAGTAAGAGTTCAGTCAGAGAGAGATGTGTTTTTCTTCTTCTTCTTTTGTGTCCTTATACCTTCTCATCCTCCTCCCAGCCTTTCTCTGTGTTTCTTATTGGTACTGAGCCAATACACAAGACAAGAAGGGTCGATGTGATTGGGTTACAGTTCACCAATGCATTGATCTAGCCTGGTGCCCAGAGGCTGCCATGGATTCAAGGAGAAGAAGAGAGGGGAGAGCCGCAGGGTCAGTAAGAGAGAGAGAGAGAGAGAGAGAGAGTGAGAGTCAGAGTGAGAGGGAGGGAGAGAGAGAGAGAGAGAGAGTAATGTGAGGGAGACAGATTGTACATGTGGCTGGCAGCAGGGAGCTGTGGGTATCAGGTCCATGCAGCCTTAAGAGGAAGCAGGAATGGTTCGCAAATACGAGATAAATATTTTATTTAATGTACATGCCCACATATCCAGCAGCATAGCAACAGTGGAACCAGGAATACCCCTATATATTTAATCAACATTAAATAGTATTAGTGGCACAATGTGTTTAGTATACTTTTATTAAGTGTTATTTGAAATTATTATTGGAAGTTTAGTTTACATTTTGCTGCTGAGTAGTCACACATGCAAAAAACAACAACTTTGTGTTACGATTTGAACGTGCATCTTGGGAGTGTGTGTGTGTGTGTGTGTGTGTGTGTGTGTGTGTGTGTGTGTGTGTGTGTGTGTGTGTGTGGTAACGGCAAATCCCACACATTGCTGACTCTAAAGACAAGCATGGATCATATTACTCTGGACCTTAGGACCACACACAGGCCCACCATACTGTATATTTGTTTTATTGGTCTCTCTCTCTCTCTTTCTCTCTCTCACACACTCTGTCCCTTGCTCTCTCTCTCTCTCTTTTTCTTTCTGTCATGCACACACACACACACACACACACACACACACACATTCATTACACACACGGGCACACATATGGACACACACACATTGTATTTCTTTGTTCATGTACACATTTAGTATTTGTATTTAATCACATTTTCATTATAAAATAGGAGAAAACAGCAATCTTATTTGTAACATAATGATAACGCACACGATTTTTGTACATGAATGACAAAGAGGAACAATTAAATAAAACTGCTTAGAAAGCAATTCTACAGGAAATGATTTAGTTAATGTTTGGGTAAGTGTCATTGTATGTCTTTTCAAAATGTGCTTCTACATGTATTAGGGTCTGACGTCTGCAAATTCATCCTGATGTTCTTGTGGGCTCTCGATATGGGTGGTTTGTGGTGGAGAGATTTGTTCTGTAGCAAAACATACAAGGTGTTAGGCCAAGTGAAGGAATATTGCTGCAGAATGGAGAGAGAAAAACGAGAAACTGTGGTTTTCCTGGGCCTCTTCTTGCTAAAGATAACTGTAGCGGAATTTACGTAAAATGTGCTTGTTAGGCTGAATTTTGTAGACGTCATCAAAAATGTATGACAAAAAAGTACTATACTGTCGATAGTTTCGCTGTCAATAGTTTCGCTCAGCTATTTATATTGTAGTTATATTGCTGTTTCCTACCAAATTTCCAATTGAACTATTCTCCTCTTCGCTCTATCTGTAAATATCTGTTCTTCTCCAATCGCTCTTCTCTCCTGTCCTCTGCTCTCTTCTCCTGTCTTCTCACTCCCCTCTCCTCTCACTCCCCTCTCCTCTCCTCGCACTCTCTTATCCTCTCCTCTCTTCACTTCTCCTCTACTCCACTTATCTCTTTTATTCTCTCCTGTCCTCACGCTCATCACCCTCCTCTCATTACCTCTCCTCTTCCCTTCTCCTCCTCTCTCCACTCGTCTCTTCTCCCCTCTCCTTCTCTACTCTCCTCTTCTCTCCTTTTCTCCTTTTCTCCTTTTCTCCTTCCTCCTCCCCTCCTCTTCCTCTCTCCTATTCTCCCCTTCCTCCCCTCTCCTCTCCCCACTCCCCCCCTTCTCTTCTCCTCTTCTCCTCTCTCATTATCCCCTCTCCTCCTCACCACTTCTCCCCCTCCTCTTCTCCTCTCCTCCCTTCTCCTCTCTCCCCTCTCCTCCTCACCACTTCTCCCCCTCCCCTTCTCCTCTCCTCCCTTCTCCTCTCTCCCCTCTCCTCCTCTCCCCTTCTCCCCTCTCTCCCTCTCTTACCCTCTGCTCTCCTCTCCTCCTCTCCTCTCCTCTTCTCTCCTATTCATCTGCTGAGGCGGATCTGAGGCTCCGCTAGCGGTGACAGAAGTAGGCTGTGCACGCTGCAGCGTACGCCCAATCAGGGGCGATCTGCATGGTAATGTGTGGCAGGGGCGGGATAATGAAGTTCCCAGCTTGCCGGCTGGAAGGCTATCCTCCGGTGTGCTGAGTGATTTATCTCCTCTGTCAAGAGCCAGGACAGCCAGGACTTGTCCTTCCCAGTGGTCCCCGGGAACAGGAGTCGACCGGAGCCAGATAAGAGACGCGGAGAGCAGAGGGTTGCATAGAAAACCCGGTATGGCCTACATTTGGCGAATTTGCAACAAAACAATGCCTAGCAACCAATAATACCATATTGCCCACATTTGAATAAAAGAAAATACAAGTATTTTTATTTAATACTGATATAAAGCGTTGCTGTTGAGTAGCAGTTAGCATAAAGTTTGACTCCACCCATCTTGTTTCATTTCTTTTGTCCCCTAAACTGGATGACAATTCAAATTACAGTATATATAATAGTTTATCATAATAATCATAATGCATGGATAATGCATGGGCTAACAGAAGACATGAAAGCGTGGTAAATTGTCTTCAATTTTCTTTCCAGATAAATTTAACATAAATCATACCAGCTGGAAACCACGTCAACTGACCCAACTCCCATATTCAAATTGAAATCAGATTACAATCAGATCAGTCACATTCTTTCTTCAGTTGTCTCATTAAAACCTGAAAAGACAAAACCTTGAGAGTCGCAGGGTACCTGTGTTACCATGATAAAACGCCCACGAATAATGTTTCAAGAAATCCTCTATTATACCACACAAACACACACACACACACACACACACACACACACACACACACACACACACACACACACACACACACCTACACACACACACACACACACACACACACACACACACTTTTCTCTCTTTTACCCCTGTGTCTCTCTTTCGATATAACATGGTTGTCTATCATATGAGCCTGAGAGTGGACATTGCATATGCCTGGCTTGTCTCTCGCTTGTTCTTGACAGCATGCCATTCAGTTCCTTGCCTTTGAGGCTTGAGGTCTGTGGTGGCTTTAAATCTCTGTCAGACTTGACCTTGGACTAAAGGAGTTACATTAGTCCAATGAAGTACACAATGAGTTCATTTAGGTAATTAAGCATTCAGGTGGAAAGGGGGAGCAAAACGCTTGGAATATGCCTGAGGGCTTTTCCAATGGTCAGGACACTAAATAAAAACCAATTCCCCCTTCCTCAACAATGTTTCTATATGTGACGTTTAGACTGTGGCGGGGTTAATTTGGATGAATGCACATTCAAACAAACAGCTTTCTCCTAACTCGGTGCTTGATATAGTTTTCTACAAATAAAGTTATGTTGACTATTTTGTATTGTTCTAGCTCTCTAAAGGACTACCTGTAATGGAAATAGGTGTGTTGACATGAGGCTGTTCATGTGTTTTCGTCCCAAGTCAGTTCTTATATTTATTTTTATATATAAATTGTCGAAGCTGGCTATGACATGTCGAGTATGCATTATTATCCAATCGGTTGTTTCTGTATTTTTATTTTATATTGTATTGTTTTCAGAGAGTAGTCGTTACTGTTAGTCCAGCTGGTAGTTGGTTAGCTAGTTTAAAAAAATGCTAAATGTTATACCAGTTATGATAACGCTTTAACCAAAGAGTTTCAAGGTACCAGTAGTTACTCTTATATACTACTATTATGAAGGAATGTTGTTTTGAAATCTTTGCTCATATAAGTAGTCAATTCACAATGCTTAAATTAACCAACCACAGAATCACAACCATCATCCATAACAATCTCTTCTCACCAGTTTGAAGATTTCACTTGAAAAAACATCGTAATTTAGTTTAATGAGAATAACAATTTGCTTGTATTGTCTTACCTCACCTCTCTCATTGTGGTTAATTAAAACAAACGAACAAAGCCAGGAGTTCTCCTAACCTGAATAGCTGTCAGCTGACAAGACCAACCTCACTGGGATAGAATTAGTGCACATCGGAGGAATTCATTATCTCCATTGTTCTGTCTAATTTGGAAGCCGTAAAATAGCTATTATATACCAAAATTAAAGTACAAAGCGGTAAAATCTTCTATAATATAGGTTTTAAATGCTATCTAATTGATGTTTGTAGTTTGGAAAATATAATAAAACTTAAGTTATTCCCTAGTATATAAATACTACTACTACTGTAATAATTTGTTAACATATTTTTCAGAAAATAAAGTTGACTGTGTTTTTTAAAAACAACGTATTCCAACCAGTTAATATGTGTATGTACCATCTCTACAGAGTTCCGTCTAAAATCTCACACATTTCACCTGATGTGAATATACATTGTACATATATGCATAAATATGGATAATAGTGTGTGTACAAGGTCACGAAACAAGATGTAAAAAATAAAAACGATAATGGGTAGCATGTCTGATGGGAGTATGTATATTGTTTTTTTCATTGCATCGACGACATAATAAATCACCATTTTGACTTGATGCTGAACATTTCTCTGCGTTGCTTACGCTTTTGTGGTTCTCTTTTCATCTAGTTGCTATTCAAATTCCACTTTTTTAGTGTGTGTGTCAAATACACCGTAGCACAATCCTCTGTGCCGGGGCTCATTATTCGATAGCGTTAACAAGTTGGTATTCAGGCCGGGACAGAATAGGTACACAGTAATTGACTCCTGGAACCTTCTGGTTGCTTTAAAGGTCCAATAATGGCTTCTGCTTCCGCAGGCATGCGGGTTGACATCTGCAATACGCTTGTCTCATTTGTTACCGGGGCTGTCTGACATAAGCATAGGGCCCTGCCAGATGAATTGTAAGCAGGTACCTGCATTTCATGATGAACTCTCTTCCTGTCTCGCGGTCTCTCTCTATCTGCCAATCACACTGCTCTCACTCAATCAATCTGCCCCACACATTATCAAAAACACTTCCCATGGAAATGTTTTACAGCATTAAAGACAGATTGCACTGCAAGAAAAGGGACGTTTGGCACACATACACACACGCACACCCATACATATGCACACACACACACACGCACACACACACACACACGCACATGCACATGCACACACATGCAGACATACATACACACACACACACACACACACAAGCATACGCATGTGCGCGCATAGACACACACACACAAAGATGCTCATACAGAAAAACGGGAAACTGTGATTCGAACGTTGTGGCTGCGTCACAGCCAAGCGGGGCGCTCGTGTGAGGCGAAGGAGGCTGGCTCATGTCTGGGCTGACGGGGGCTTGACGCGTTAGAAACGGATAAGGGTGACGGTGAGGGTGAGGGCGAGGGTGACAACGTCAGCTTGGCTCGCCTAATGAATGTCTCACTCCCCCCCGGCATGCCACCTTCCTCCTCCTCCTCCTCCTCCTCCTCCTCCTCCTCCTCCTCCTCCCCTCGCAGGGAGACGGAGGCCCCCATGGCTGCCTCACGGGGCCCCCCAGTGCCTCACCGGTCGACAGCTAGTGCCGTCATCAGAATGACCTCGCGGGCCCCCCAGCCCAGCCCGGGGTGCTGGTGTCACTTTGGCTTTGGCGAGGGGCGGGCTTCCGCGGGTGGTGTCTGGGCAGCGTGAAGGGTAAATAGATTAATAGAAGCTAATGAGGGACAGAGGGAGCACGGCTGTGGATACATGGACACGTTGGCTCATGTGTGTTTGAGCACTGAGGGGGAGGTGACTTCACAAGCACTGCTCCACTATTTGGGGTGATAGATTTAGTCATTTGTTTCTGTACATGTTTTTTCTTCCTTTTTTGATTCTGATTTTCTCTTGGTCTCTTGGTTTTCAGGTGAAATAGCTGTACGGGTGTTTTTTTCTTTGTTCTCCCAGCGCCATTGTGACGTGATGTTAAACAGCAGTTGCATCTGAAAGTCTAATCATTAATTATTAATTATGCATGCTATTCGTATAATCCTCTGTTCTGGGTAAACCAGCCACGTACAACAACCAAACACCCAAATATCCTAATTACTCATTTCAGTTTTTTATTTATTAAGTAGAACTGAGAGTAGTCTCACTGATAGAGTAGCAACCTAAAGAGCCGTAAATTACCCTTTAACTGTAGAAGCCTGACAAAAGACAACGCCGGCTCTCTGGCTTTTATGAACAGTGGGAGAATCAATGTCATCTAGTGACTCAGGCACTCAGTCAATATAAAGCACAGTCATCATTGACACTAATAACATAATGACTGCAGTCACTGGACAAGCACTGCGTGCTGAGTGCCCTGCTCATTCTCTCTCTATCAGGCCCATGGGCACACAAACCTACACAGGGCAGGCACACACACACATGCACTCTCTCACACACATACACAAACACACACTCAAACCCACACACACACTCACACACACACATAGACACATGCACACACACGGGCGTACACACACAAACACACACGAATAGACACACTCACAGACCTGCACACACACACACACACACACACACACACACACACACACACTCACACACACACGGTGACACACAGCGAAAGTCATTGCAGCAAGACATTTGTTATGGATGCATTTCGTCCATCTCTTTATCCTGAAAGTCGATGAGATATCCACCCCATCATTTCCATAATGGTCATCTGTTATCCGCCATTTCTCCTCCGTTTTCCTCATTGTTCTTTCCGAGCATCCATCGTTTTTGTGTGCCCTTTTCTATTGCTTTGATTGTTGCCTTTCACTGTGTGGCTCGCCATCTTAATCTCTCCCCTCTCCCCAAGCAAGATGACAATTACAGGCTCTCCACGCTGAGCAGGGACATTCATCAACCTGTCTGTAATCTGCGGGGACCCATGTCACGCACACAAATGACATATGCGCCAAAGACACATGTGCGCAAAGGAAATGTGCCCACAGACACATACACACACTCACACACACTAACACACACACACACACACACACACACACACACACATACTACATACACACACACGCACATTTGTACACATGCGCATGCACAACCCACACACACACAATTACACGCACATTCGTACACATGCACATGCACAAACCCACACACCTACACACACACACACACACACACTTACACACATACACATACACACACACACAGATCGTCCACCCCCACATGTCCCCCTGCCGTTCTTCACTCACAACACAGGAGCAAGCCAATACGGAGGCCTGACAGACAAAGAGACAGACTCACAGACATATCATTATCCAAGCCTCTCCATCAGGGGTGGGATGTCTGACAATAGCAGAGCAGAGCTGAGGACCAGAGCTTCCAGCCCCGTGGTACAGCCCTCACCTTCACTATCGTCTGCATACTAACAGATGCCCAGACGCCTACGCATGCCTTCTGCACCCTGTCCTCTCCTTTAATCCCACCCGCTGATACACCCCTAATGGCTGTCTGCCGGGACAGCAGTAATGGCACCTGAAATACCAGAATTTCAATTGGATTATCCAAAGTGTATTAACTTTTAGAGAGGGGGAAGGGGAAAGGGGAAAGGGAGGTGGGGGGTGAATTGTTGGAGCAGGTTTTCATGGAGAGCAGATTAATGCTTAAACGCCAAAAAAAAGAAGGTTGGATATGATTGGTTAAGATTCACAGGCTACATGTCGTAATGGGATGAAAAAAGAAGAGAAAAAAAAACGGGACCATTTTATCACAATGCTTCAGAAGATACCTAAGTACCATTTTTCCAATTCATTATTTCTCCCTCCACCGAGCTCCCTGGGAACCCACGGTTCTAAACCTTTTTCTCTCTCTCTCTCTCTTTCTCTCTCTCTCTCTCTCTCTCTCTCTCTCTCTCTCTCCCTCTCTCTCTCTCTCTCGCTCCGCGTCTCCCTCAAGTATGCTCTCTCGTCCACCGTGGAGCCGCATGTCTGGATCCCAAGCAGGAAGGGTGTGGTGCTGAGGTGGCACACCAGGGTCGCGACCCGGCCCTCCCTCCCTTCATTAAAGCCTCCAGCTGGGCCAGCACGTCAGTTGATGTGGTCCACCAAGGAGGGAAGCCAGGGGAGGGACATCCCCTTAATTGTACCCTAGGTCATAGCGAAAGGAATGTTTGAGGTCTGAGGCCTTGTTACAAAAGCGCATGCTCACTCCCGTGTGCATGCACACGCACGCACACACACACACACACATAGATACACCCTCTTTCTCTCTCTCTCTCTCTCTCGCTCTCTCTCTCTCTCTCTCTCTCTCTCTCGCTCTCTCGCTCCCTCTACTCTGTATCTTTGGTTGTCCTGTGTTCTGCCGCACCTCCCATACACCCACCCCTGCGGGTAAGGCCACTAATTGGCACATGGGCTGCCAGTGTGGGTGTGGAGGGAATGTCAGAGCGCTACGGCGTAGCGGGGCGCCCACAGACATCTCAAGAGAAACACACAGACTCCCGGGGGAGAGGGAGGAAAGATGATTAAAGCACCCAAGTTCTCACCCCCTGTTGACCGCTCCATAGTGTCGAGAGTGCACGTCGCACCACGCCGGTTATTGGATGAAGACGCGACGGCGTGATACTATGGGTCACTTTATTGGGATCACATGCCAAGGACAGTTACCCGGTCCAGAGCCTTTCTGTGTATTATTTTTGCCTTTGTTTTGGGGTTTCTACAGTCTTCATCGCATGTTTATTTATCACCAAAAGAAATGAAATGTATCTTTGCATTATTTATTTAGAGTAAAGGATACTGTCACTGTCGCCTCTTTAATTACTTTGCATTCACTGCAATCCATTTATGCATGTAAAAGTGTATTTTTTTTCATAGTATTTGGTTTT
>JACYXH010000479.1:14275951-14328451 GCA_026745465.1 Lota lota | reverse complement strand
AAATCAACAACAAAAACAGATAAAATCAATGATGAGGCTCTTAGTGGAGGTTTAAAAGGGGAGCATTTAGAGAAGATCCCTGGGTGGAAGGTGATAAAGCTTTGTTTTGTGAGGGGGAAAAACAACAACAAAGACTCTAGACACTGGAAAGGAGAGACGTGTAAACAGACCCCTTGTACGGGGAGAACAAGTATTAAGAAAATAGGTTTATAAGTCAGGAGATCCATGTGCAAGGTAAGATCGTTGATGTGTCTTTCTTGCTTGCACATATGATTTGTCTGCATTGGTTTTGTGTGTGTGGATGTGTGCGTGCGTGGGCGTGTGTGTTTGTAACCATGTACGGTCCAGCTCCTCAGCCAGGTCTCAGTAAAAGATACATAATGAAACCACTCATGAACAATAACATCTCCTCATGGTGGGAAGTTGTGCATCTGGTCTCCTAAAGCGAAACTCGCAGGGAAGTCCGAAGGCGACACAGATCTGAGTTTTGTTTTGTGATGCGTCTTAGAGAGAAGTGTCTGAATGAGCCTTTTGATAGCAAAAAACAACTTGAAGCCATCACACACACACACACACACACACACACGCACACACACACACACACACACACAGCCACAAAAACAGCATGCACCTCCCGTGTTGAGAGCCAAACAGATTGGAAGGGATGTGATGTTGGAGCGGTTCCTATTTACCCAAAGAGCCAAGTGAGAGCCGCGTGATCGACAATGATTAAGCATAAGAGGGTACGTTCGTGTTGCTCCCTCAAACATATTTCCCGCGTGTCACTGTGTGGGAGGTTCGGTCAGAGCCTGTCCATCAAAACCGACAGGTTGAATCCAGGGGTCTTTACCGACGTGGAGACCTTGATGAAATTACTGCTGAACTGAACTTTGCACCCATGTGCCCGTGTCTATTATTTTAGAGCCCTTATTTTTTATTTTTACAACAATCAATGCTGCGCTCGCGATGAAGATCCACTTTTCTTTCGGAAGAGAAAGTTGCTTGGAAACTTGGAAAGGTTGTGAAATTTGGAATCTGTTGTGGAGCGCGTGCCAAGTGGAGGGGAAAGCAGTGCTTGTTGACAAGTTTCTTGAATCGCGATCAAAGCACCTGTCACATTGAGAACCTGAGCGAGGCACCATTTGGCAGTTCAGGAGGTCAATCATTCTCTGTTGCTGGAGAAGAGATGTGCCAAAAGCTGCTTTCAATCACGTAGAGCGAATGTGTTCTCCGTGCCAACAACAATGACATTCAGACGTGAGTTGAAGATAAAAAATATGATCTATGTTATTGGTTAATATTTCTAAACTCTTTCCGGTATTTATTTGTTGTGGCTTTGTTTCTTGTTGTTACTTCTATAATATATATGTATTCTTTTTTTTCATCATGAGTATACAAAATTATAACACAGAGCTTTGTATCATTAGGAACCATCTTTGCAAACTACTTAGCCAGTATTAGCGACCTGCTGAGTTCATTGTGCATGTGTGTGTGTGTGTTTGCGTGTGTATGTTCCCTAATTGCAACTGTGCAGCATAGCGGAGACAAAAACACAATTGCAGTGGTATAGAAACAAAACTGTGGGTTTTGAAGCTCAAATTTAACCCTTTTTTGAAATTTTCGCATTGCTACAGACAAGATCGCTTTATGGCATATGCCACTGGGTATTCAGTTGAAGCATTGAAGGGGAAGGGGGGGAGGGAAGGGGGAACATTGTCCTTTGTGTTGTTTTGTTCAGGAGCTTCCTCTCAGGTACATTGAGGAGCACCATGCATGCAGCAGAGGTAGCAACGCGTCGCTCCTCGGCTGACCTATTTAGGTAATTGCACTCTTCATTAAAAAGAAAAAAAAAATTCAACTGCAAGAGAAATTACACTTCCCCATCGGTATCTAGGTAACATAATCTCCCTCCGGCGGACTAATTGCGTGGCATGATAACCTCATAGACTGGGCCTGTTTAATTTTTCATCTCTTTTCAAATAATTATGGATCAGTAGAGAGAGGGTATTGATTTGATTCATTAACTTCCTGCACTGTGCCAAGGTTAACGATTACACAGATCCCCAATTACATGGTAGAGATCAAGCGCTCTGTTTGCTTTGGCTGCCTTCCACTTTATTACTTGAAAAAAAGGGTTGTGTGGAAACAATGCTTAGCGGGGAGGAGGTTGGAGTGGAGGGTGGATTCAAAAGAGAAGGGCTGCCTATAAAAGCGCTACACCTAGTGTTCCAGGCCCACAACAACAACACACATAATGAATATGTCTAGTGTAGTGGTAATTGTCTGTACAGTCAGCCAAGGTACTTGGTATGAAAGAGCAAAGAAAGTTCAGGCAGCAAACTATGAAGCTTTGGGCCATAGATTTACTTACACACACACACACACCAACACACACACACACACACACACACACACACACACACACACACACACACACACACACGCTCATTCACACACACACACATACATACACACACACAGGCATCTGGCAGCTGCAGTTGATATCCTAGTCAAGTGTGTGATTGGAGCACATGATATGTTCAGGTGCTGCAATCACCACGTGGTGGTGAGTGGTCTATTTAAATGTGTTTTACACACCTCAGGTCTGTACAGCTTCGGTACTGCTTACCTTTTCTGCCAGCTCCCTCTGTATATATGGATCAAGTTTTATGTAAACAATCATTGAAAGTTGCCCAGACCAAACTCGGGTGAATAATATTAAACCCAATTAATGAATAATCGTTTTTGTATAGTTTTTGAGCTGTATAAAATGTATTATTTTTTTGTTTGTTGTGATATGCTTCAACCAACCAGGGTTTGGTACTTTGTGAGAAGACCTTTGAAATGAGCTATATTTACACATGACACATAGCAGGTATCACACCTGCAGTGTGATATTTCCACACACTCCACACACCACAGACTCAGGTATAACTGGTAAAACAACCTTACATTTTGACCCCAAGGTTTGTAACTTCATTGGGGAAAAGAAGGAAGAGGTTTTGTGAACACTTGGTTTACTTATTTGTTTTTCTGAAGATATTTCACAATTCATGCTAGTGTTTGTTGGACTTCTTACAAGTAGTTCCATACCCAAGAGGAAGCAAAGGCACTTCAGGGATAAAGCACTGCCACAGTGCGGTTCATTTGCTCCCAGTAGTGATTCTTCCAAGAACAAAACACCCATGTAGCTTGTACCGCTAAAGCCTGTGTGTCTCTGTGTCATTTGCTTTCCCAATGCTAACAATGCTATTGTGTGTGAAGTGAAACAACATTGGTTACGAGTGCAACAAGCCTCTCTAGCCAGCTACAGTGTGTCGGGGGAAGAGGGAGTACAATCCCTGCAGGGTTGTTGAGAACATATAAATGATGGTAATGTCCAAATTATTTCCTCCATTAAGTTCCTTCTCCTTTCCCCCCTCCATAATCATTTCTCTTATTTCCGCTACCGTGTGCCGGGGAAGGAGAGGAAGCTTGTCTTCGCCCATCCACAGATGAATTACACTTCTCCTTAATCACGCCACGCTTTCTCTTTTTTCCTTTTTCTGTTAGGTTGGGTTAGGTTTAGGTTTTCTGATTGAGGACAGAGACGGGGGAAAAAGTACATTTTCCAGTTGTTTATTTCTGCGGCAATTATATCCTGAGATTGTAGCCGGTGAAATGGGGCAATTGTTCAACATGTGTGTGTATGTACTACTGTGTGTCTTTACATGCACCTCTTCATGTGTGTAGATTCTCTCTCTCTCTCTCTCTCTCTCTCTCTTCATTATACAATCATTTACACCTTGCCACTTTCTGCTCCGCTCATTCTGCTGTTGAAGACTTCCGTGCTTCCATGGTCTATTTCCAACTGGTTTCACTTGCATGCACATAAACACAGCTGCTGATGGCAACTTATTTTTATTCATGCAAAGACCCTGTCTAGACAAAGGTTGCATATTAGACTTGGTATTTCATGCACACACACACGAACAAATACACACACACACACACTCTAACACACACACACACACAGAGGCATACATGCACTTACACGTGCATACGCACAATACACTATTTACAAGAGTTTGACTGGCTGCAGTTCTGTTCAAAATTGTTATACATAAAGGTCACAAGCTAGCCCTATGTGTGTGTGTGTGAGTATATGCATTTGTGTGTGAATGTACTTTAACATCTTTTTTGTGTATTTTTTATGAAGTTGTGTCTGTGTGAGTAGTGTAGCATCGGTTGCTATGATGCAATTGAATGGCATAGCAGAGCCAGGAAGCTTACACGCATTTGGCAGTATGGGCCAGCTCTTGCCTTTTCTTTACTAGAGCCTGATTCCTGCCACACAAATTGAAGGCATTATCCAGGCCTGGATCTGGGACAGACAGGCCAGGATCCCAACCTGGCAATGCAAGGCAGCTTCGAGACCTGCCAGTGTCTAGACCCCCGTTTTTTTTTATACAAATGGACACCAACCCTGGTGGTCCCCGTCATTGCCCCCTTTTCCCTCGAAACAATTTGCTTTCTTACACACACACGCGCAACCCCCCCCCACACACACACACATACACACAGACAAAAAAAAACCTTCTTTCTCTACCCATGTATATTTCCCTCCTACCCACTCTCTATTTCCTTTTCCGTTTCTTTGTTTTCTTTCCTCCATTCTTTCCCGTGTTCTCCCATTGCCCGTTTACCTTTCTGTTCTCTATGCGAAGCTCCTCAGACAGGGCCAGACTTTCCACGAGGGTATACCAAACCAGACCGGACCCGGGGACCTATCAGAGGCCCTTGCAGGGAAGGCAGCCAACCATATGTCCTGTCTGTACCACGGAGGCTCATGTTGCCTTTCACCATCCGTCTGCGGGCAG
Source organism: Lota lota (assembly GCA_026745465.1). Classification (NCBI taxonomy): domain Eukaryota; kingdom Metazoa; phylum Chordata; class Actinopteri; order Gadiformes; family Lotidae; genus Lota; species Lota lota. The sequence continues at coordinate 14,323,592 of JACYXH010000479.1, read as the reverse complement.
AGAGAGAGTGCAGACAGGCCAGCCTGCTTATATTTGCCCAATGTTTCCATTCAGGCGGACTGGGGCATGCGAAGTCTTCACAGGTACTGTTAATGTAATTGCTGCTCCTGGGGTCTTGGTAGTGTAGTTTCAGGGGGCCGTTAGACAGAATGTCAGGTGAGGGGTGGGGGGGGGGGGGGTTGGGGTCCAGTCGGATGATGGTTCAGAGCTGAGTTAGTAGGTCTCCCAAGCAGAACCTCTACGGAGGAGAAGCGCGGGGGGTATGTGGTAGGGAGTGGCCATTGTGGGCATTGTGGGAGGTGTAACTAGTACTGTAAAAAAAAAGCTCCCCATTCAACGCTTCCTCTCCCATTGCAACCCCCCCCCCCCCCCCCCAACCCCACACCCCAGTTCTACTATATACAGTGGTACTGGTCCCAGTAGGGTGATTCTCACGCTGTTGACATTGCAAGAAGGAAAAAAGAGGTGTACGTTTTAACAACTGTTTAAAGAGGCCGGCGAAGGACATGGGTCTGTGAATGTGAATGTTTAGAGTGTGAACAGTGTGGAGGGGAGGGTCCTGGGGCAGCCCACTGAGGATGTTTCGCTGGGGCAGACGGTGGGAGAGGTTGGAGAAATCCTTGTGGTGTGGGCCGGTTCTCCACAACTCTGTTTGACGCACTCAAACGCTCAGTCAATGCTAAACCGGTGCGCCAACAATCTGTTTGATAAACAGAGCTAAACAAACAGTGGAAGGCACATCATCCCTTTCATGATGATGATGGTTGTAATAAAGTAGTTCATCTTTGAAATGATCCATCAGGATGATGGATCCCCCCTGTCTTTGTTTGTCTCAACAGCAGAAGACCTCCAATTTGTGTCAAACTGGAGGTCCGGAGAGAAAGTTTACCTATGCTGATTTGCTTACAAGTATTAATTATACAGGCTTGGGCTAGGACGGGTTCAGGACATGTAAATATACCTAACCCTATAATTAGTAGACTTGATCAAGCATTTAGCTACAACAACTGAAAGATTAAATTGATACTTTCAATGCAATTCACTAGAAGACCACACAACAAAGAAGAACAAATACAAAATAATTACAATCACCATAACAAACCACAAACAACAGTTTTTCAAGAAGCCTCAACTCTCCAATCAAACCGAATGCAGGCGGACTGCTTTTGTTGTTCTCTGTCTCTCAATATGTGGAAATACCTGGCTGGGTTTACTCACCGCCCCCCTACGGCTAACCCCCAAATCATAAATATGACTTCTCTCCATCATTGGTTGGTTGCCAATTTACCCCAAGGAAAAATCCCTTGATCCCAGCTATCCAGCACCTGCAGTATCCCCATCCACAGCCCCAACATTGGACTTGCTCTGGGAAGGAAGCAAGGATTCTCAATTTATTTTCACACTAACGTCTCACAAAAGCAGTGTTACCAGTGGAATAAAAAACAAAACATGCCCTAAAGATCCGGTAGTTAAAAAATGGTGTGCAACGAGGAATCCATTTAGTACCCCTTGTAGAGGCTTGAATAGTTCAGCCATCCGCAAATAAGTGATGTATTTTGTAGTCTTGGTATTTATAGTAATTACATAGAGACACCATTGTTGTCCTAGATTAATACATGCTAATAACACATTTGTAAACACGGGTCAGGTAGAACAGAAACAATACCGCCAAGGCAATGCAGGCAACTGTTTCCATGTCTAATGTTCCAATGCAGACACATAGGAACAAAGACATGCAGACACGCACACTAAAGCTATTTATGTGTCTCATTATCCACAAACAGAGTGGAAACTGGATGAAATATATATATATATTTCAATGTTAAGTAATTGAGGAATAGTAGTGAGTCATAACTTTGGTCTTTCATTAAGTAAATTGTGTAATTGCTTTTTTAAAATTATTATTTTACTTTCGTTGTGAGCCGATAACGTAACATTGTAATGGTTATTTTGATATGATAACCTGTTTATAATTTGTGGATTTTGTATAATTATCTTCTCAAATGTATTGCTATATCATATTCACATCAAAAATGTTCTTCACACCTTCTCATCTGCTTGCCTTCCTGGCATCTCACAAAAGCCTGCATGCACACACACACACACACACAGACAAACATGTTAACACACACATACGCACACGCACGCATGCACACACACACACGCACGCACGCTTGCACATACAGAAACAGAAACAACACATAGTCCCACACAGACAGAAACCCACACACGCACACACTCACAGAAACATACACTTGGCAACACACACACAGAAACAAAAAACACACGCATATGCAGACACAGAGGAAAACAGTGCTCAGTGAAGAGGAGAACCCTCCTTCCGTAGATGGGATATGACAATCCAACCAGGCATGGAATCATGCTAAAGCACAGAGTAAACACAGCCAATTAAAGGGGCATTTTGCAGGACACTGATTAGCGTGTGTTAGCCCCCAGGCTACAGCGAGGTAAACAGAGGCAGTGACCGACGGCCTGCTAGCGTCTTCCCTTCACTTCCCTCGGCCGACTGGATGAGGGATGACAAGTCAGCATGCGTAATCCGTTAAAGGTAGAATAACAAATACCAAAGTGCCACTTTGGTTCCTCTGTTCCCCGGCAGCCGTTTCCACCCCTCGAGGGCAATTTGGACCAAGATTTATTAGACATAATTAACTTACTGTGCTGCTCCTGTCCTGGCCTTGATATTTAATTTGCACACTTAAACAAAATGGAGTCTAAAAGGATCTGCATATTTCTTTTTTTTGGACTGAAAGTTCTTCTTTTGCCTCTTGGAAAATGCTTTAGAGATGTTTGGAGAAGAGATGAGCTATGTGTTCCTGGATATATTATACTTATGTTATACTTACTAAATTCAGAAGAATACTGAAAGAAATACCCACCCACAATGGTTTGCCAAGGAAAGGAAATTGTATATATAGTAGCCATGTGTGAAATTTAGAGAAACTTTAATATTGAGTTAAATATTTGGGTTCAAAGTTTTTTAAAGCAGTCTTCATCTCATATTCACTTGAATATCAAATTGTATGACATACAAATCTTAATCTAAAGCAAATGAATAGTAGAAAATTTAGCAAAGATTCTCTACATAAAAAACATGGTTTAATAATTGTATCAGTTAATGAAGCACACATCTCAGTTTTAATGTGACAGAACTCAGCTGTCCCCATTCTGTCACTCTTTACACTGACCTAGGCAGTGCAATTCACAAAGTAACCCGTTTGGAAACAAAGTCAATCTGCTCATTTATATAGGCATATGCTCGCTATCTGATCAAGAATTAATTGCAGAGCTGGATAAAAGTCTACGGTCATATAAAAAAGATTGAGAGACACTTATTAAAGCTTAACAGTGGTCTACTAGGTAGCCGTGGTAACCAAGCTTGAGATTGTGGCAGAGGATATGTGTGTCAATGAGTGTCTCATTGCAGGTCTGTCTGGCCGTACGTCTACATTCATATGTCTATTTTGGACGTGTTCTAAGCTGGAAACCCCCCCTGTTAGCCCTGTCCGTCTGTCCAGCTGCTGTGCGGGGAGACTCGGGTGTCGAAATACTTCCTGAGACGTATAGTGGATGAAAAATGGCTCCTAGGCAGGCGGTCGCTTGTGTGTGTGTGTGTGTGTGTGTGTGTGTGTGTGTGTGTGTGTCTGTGTGTGTGTTTGTGAGCACATTTTAGTGCACACATGTGCGTGTGTGTGTGTGTGCCAGCAGTCCATAGTAATGCGACATTAAGAAGTCGTTGAAGTTTCAAGATTTGATAACTGAACCTTTGGAGCTGCATCATTGTTATAGATCACATTTTCAGGAAATGCAGCTCCCTCTTACGTGTAAGGTCTTTGTTTCGAGGTGGGGGTGGATAAAAGAAGTGAATAAGGACGGATTCTACTTTAGATTGAAACATACATAGATTGAAAAACAATTATACGTGCATGTGTGATCCCATTGGAGCATGCATCTCTTTCTCTCTCTTCGTATACTCTTGTGGATGTACGCATGTATGTGTGTGTGTGTGTGTGTTTTCACATGTATGTGGTTTTAATGCTGAGGATGGCGATGCCCTGCAGCAGCTCGTTGCATTGGAGTAGCCAGAGTCATTGTGGTATAGCATCAGCCTACCTTCCCCTTAACCTTAATTTGCCAGGATGAGGAATGTCAAACAGCCCCAGGACCCACGGAAGCTGTCAACCAACTTTAAAATGTTGGGTTTTTTTCTCTCTCTTTCTCGGCTTTAACAAAGGGGTTCAAACGTGCATCCAGTCAAGCAGCAAGATATTTCCCGTCCTCTGTCATATGCAGGCCCCCAATAATATGGTTTACAGGGAGATACGATGAACTGCTACCCTGCAAGGTAGGCAGAAGTTGATAGTTAGGAAAGGCATGGCTGTCAAAAGGCTTATATAACTAACTGCCAGTTACACCAATGTTTTACTTATTTTTTTATGTATGTTTAAGGGATGTTTGAAATACATTCATTTTAATATAAATCTATAAATGTTAAGCTTTATCACGTTATTGAAGTCCATACCGATTCTATTATAAGTGTATGTGTGCTGACTGAGTTGTTTAGACACACATGCTTGTATTGTGAAATTCCATCATTCCACAGTATAATATAGCTAATAGTTTTTATGTAGCGTGTAATGATGGCCACTGGATTTAATATCTATGCATAATATTTTCCTGAGAGAGATGTGATAAAGACAGTACTGGTTGGTATTTCAGACATCCTTGTACTTTCAACACCAAGGATGTCGATGTGGAACTGAAAGAAGGTTTGGCCCTAATGCCAGTTTTATGATGAACAGAGAGACACTTTCACTTCCCTATTTTGAAAATGGTAACTGCTTTAGACTGCGTCATAATGAAATATTGAATATGGTTGGTATATATGGTTTAAATATGATAAATGATTAAACATTATTTCTTACCATTATTACTATAATTGTTTATAAGATTAATATTATTATATATATTTTTTTAATAAACAGCATTACATTTACTGTGACGTGTGTGTGTATGTGTGCGTGTGCGTGTGTGTGCATGTTCACTGTGACATCTGCATGTGCAGATGCTTAAAAGCCCAATAGAAAAATAGTGTGTGGGTATGTGTTTTGTGTGTGTGTGTGTGTGTGTCTCTTGCTACAGCTGTATGCTTGTGCCTGCAGCGTACCACCAGTCACACGTGACATGGGCTCACATCACCCTCTTGTTTACCATGAGTGCAGACGGATATGAGACCCCCCCCCACACACACACACACACACACACACACACACAATCCTTCCAGAACCATTTGTCCTGCAAGGCGACCAATAGGGTTCGAGTGAGCTTCCAGGGATCTCGTTAAGCAAGCTCAGACCACACTACAAAAACACGACAGATGTTTGTTTGGCACAGACTACCCTCCGTTGCACTCAAGGCAATAGGAATAGAACCCTCACTCCGACCACGATCCACATCGCCACTTTGCTGTGGAGTGTGGTGGGTGGGTTAACAGGAGGTAATTACCCCCAGACCCCAATTTATATGACATGCTATGGTATAGTATAACAGTCTCTAGACACACCCATGAATACACATAAATGGCTTTTGGCTTAATGTCTTTGCATCTTTGCGGTGCATATACATTTATTTGTATTCATGTCTTTGTGTATTCATTAATTTAGTTTGTAATGCGAGACCAATCTGTTCATTCTTTTCTGTTTTGTGTTTTATTTGTATTTGTATTTGTATTTCTTGAAGAAAACAAATCTGTAGTAAGCAAATGAATACTGCAAAATATTAAACAGTCTAGAAAGAAAGAAAGAAAGAAAGAACCAAACAGAGAAGTAAAGAAAGAACGAAATGGAGAAAGAAAGAAAGCAAGAAAGAAGGAGAAGACGGCCCAGAACATTACCACCAGCGGGGTCATTAATGAGCATTGCTCATGCTGTCATGGTAACTATTATCACAGTGATGTCGCTAATGGCACTGGAGACAGGGCTGGAGAAATATGTGAAAATTATTGTCAGATTCAATTAGGATCCTTCCTCAGAACTCAGCTGGTCCCCCTCCAGGCCTCTCATTGATTAGCTATCAAATGGAATGAAGAATGGGGGCCCTAGAACACCCCCATGTGAAAATCATCAAAGGTATCTAACACTTTCAAATAGCAAAACACTGGCAGCATCCCACAAGCCTAATCAGTTTAATTACTGCCATGTATTTTATTTTATTTGTTATATGGTACCAGATGTAATTTGTGCACTGAATGCAATTGCTCTATCAATGTTTAAGATAGCTGTCCTCAGAGTGCAATGCAATTCCATTATATTGGCTATTGTTGTCAGGTACACAATTTGTATACACAAAAACAAGAAGTCTCAGATTATTGCCTGTCCAGGGAGATACTGGTGATGATGATGACAGTCATAGTTTTAACACTAGATCCATTTAAAGTTCTCCATTTCAATTCCAGGCAGATAGCTTTAGCATCGCAACCAGCATGTTAGGCCAAAATGAGTATCCATCGCAGAACTCCAGATGGACACTTGTAAATAATGAACCAAGGGTTAAGCTATTTGGGTTTGGATCTTGAGAAAGATGTCGTCTTAATTGGAACCACACTGGCTTAAAGGGCAGGTGGTTTCGTAAAACGGGAACAAGTGGAGACCAGAGTGTGCGTTTAAGAGCTGGAACGCTGGAATAATCCGGATTGATGAGTCTCGCTTGGTCAACATGTTTGTGTGTGTGTGTTTGTGTGGAATGTACAGGCTTGTGGCGGGAGGCCACATGAAAAAGGCTGTTCTCGATGGCCGGATTCCTGTGGTCAGACAACGACAGCATTTCTTGCCCCCGTTTTAGAAAAAAACCTCACTGATGTTTTCTGGCCTGCTGTCAACAACAAACTCTCAAGTCAGGGAGAGCACACGGCAACCCGTTCAATGGGATGACTTTAGACACAAAGCTCTAATGTTCTAGTAGAGCAAAATGGTTGTGTAAAATGGACTGTTCTGTTTTCCAACCGAGAAGTCGCCTCTAGAAGACGGGATTTCTTAACAGACGTGTTAATATAAATGGGTACTGGAGGGGGGACTTTCTCTCTCTCTCTCTCTCTCTCTCTCTCTCTCTCTCTCTCTCTCTCTCTCTCTCTCTCTCTCTCTCTCTCTCTCTCTGGATAAAGGTCTGTTGAGTTCAGATCATGTCTTTATTTAGATTAATAAGCCACCACGATGTCTGAAAGTTGACTGGAACCTACAGTCTACATCACGGATGTGCCAAGACTAACAAGGTTGTTGGCATTGTATCATTGTAACGGTCCCCTTTCTTCCAGATCATGCAACAGCATAATTGCAGGTTATCAAGTGCATGTCTACAGGAAATGTCATTCCAGAGAAAATAGATTTATTGGAAAATTGTGGCACAGGTCTCTAGGTAGAGGTTTTTGTTACAAACATTTACATGACATGTATTTAAAGGATAAGTCCAGCAGAAGCCTATGTTCCTCTCATTGCCCACATGCAGAAGACAAAAAAAAGCATCTGTCTGCGATTAGCAAAGACATATACCTTTAGTACGGTAGACTTCAAATGTTGACCAAGAAACCCATTACCTCTGTCACAGAATGCATCATCATGATCAAACATTGCTTTTCTGTTTTACATGTGTTAAGCGATCACAAGGCTGAACAGAGTTCTTGGAATATAGGTGCTGCCCAAGCAGCTCTTCCAAAAAAAATTGATGTTTGTCTTATTGCATATTATTGTGTGGTTATAGAATGACACCAGTCTCATAATTTAAGCTTTTATTTTTTAACATTTAGAAAAAACGAATATATATATATATATATATATATATATATATATATATATATATATATATATATATATATATATATATATATATATATATCTTGCTTCAGGCAAGGGTATATATATATACTCTTGCCTGAAACCTGGATTGTCAGTGTTCTTTCCGGGGAACACAGCAGTGCCTGGAGAACATGCTATAATTTAGAGGACTTTTCATGCCAATCTCCAGTGGACCTCTGATCCATGGCCTGCCCTTTGTCTGTACAGCGGTCAGGTCAGTGGTGGCTGGTGACACACAGTGGTGGGCCGCCCTGCATTTTGTGGTACACATCAGGACTGGGGTCATGGCAAAATATATAACAATATGTTTTTCCATTCTGACTGATCACACAGCGAGCCTCCGGTGCTTTTTGTGTTCGTGACATATGAGATGCGTTGCACTTTCTTTTTGCAGATCTTGGAAGGTTGGAAGAACATTTTGTATGACTTTGCTTCCTCTTAATTGTACCATTATTATGTTTTATATATACATGCTGTTTTGGATATATATATATAAATTGGGATTTGTTCATTTAACATAGTTTAAATGGAATGTTTTGAGGAGAGAATATTGCAAATAAACTGCAATTACCTTTTATAACAATCCAGGAACTGTGGCTGCATGAAGAGATGTACTGGCTATTCTTTGGGAATGAGGGCCTGCAAATTACTCACAGGGCAAAAAACCAAAATTATATGAAATGAACCAAACCTACTGCTTTCTTGTAAAAGGAAATTCCTGTAATTCTTGTGGATACTTTTGAAGTTTTCACTTTCCATGTCCGAGCTCTGGTCCTTGAGGAAACAAGGTGATTTGTAGTAAGTAGTACTGTAGATAGATTAGGTGATTTAAATATATGAATCTCAACAATAATGTCCCTCATTAAAGTCATTACAAAAATATAATTTCTCCTTTGTGTGAAGGTTTAGTTTGAAAGGGGCTTCATGCTGATCGGTGATTAAGGTAATGGATAACGCAAAACTTTACTCACTTGTGTTTCTACTTTTTTTACAACATTTAATGATTTAGAAAACAGCTTATAATAATCCAGTACTAGCTGCATAATGAAACCCTAGCTTGCAACTAGAACCATTTGGAAACTTTCAGACTTGACTGTGTTTGCTCAGGGCCTATTAATAAACTCCTCTTTTAAACGACAGTGTCCTGAGCTCATGTCAATGATGAGAGTGTGAGAGAGAGAGAGAGAGAGAAAGAGAAGGAAAGAGATCGAGAGGAGAGAGAAAGAAAAAGATAACGAAAGAGAGAGAATGCGAGTGAGAAGGGAGAGAGAGACAGAGAGAGACCAAGATAAAGAGGAGACTCTGGACTATAGAGGCATATCTCCATGCTTCCTTTGTTGCTCTACTTTTAATTTTTCAAGCAGTAACAACCTGGCAAAATCAAAGTTCAAAAGTCCCCGCACCGTGTGGATGTGAGCGTACCTCACTGTAGCACACCTCCCCATTGCTCCAAATGCAGTGTCCCGCTGCACCTCTGGGACTTCATGGCCCCTCACGGCCCGGGCTCCAGCCTCCAACCACCTCATTTACTTCAGCAGCTGCACTGGCGTCCTCGCTTCTGGGCTCCTGACCCACTTCACCCCACTGCTCCACTGGCACCACACCGCACTTCACCCTCTCTGGCCAGACACGTTTAGCAACAACGCTTACTTTTCATTTACCAAAAAAAAAAAAAGTGTTAAATTGTTTAACCCTACAGTGTGTTATAGAAAGATAATATACCACGATAGTTGAGTTTAGAAGAGTTGGTTTGTCAAAGTCAGAACGTGAATCAATATCCTGATTTTAGAATAGGATAGGTTAACTGAAAATGAGTTTGCACGTCAGATATGCGAGAATGATTATATAAATATGAACCCATGCATCTAGCAATGCATGGGTCATGCATTGCTTTTTATCTTCCGTGTTCCTGACTGCTTTAATGACATTCTGACTTTGCAGCATGCACATACGACCGCCCGATGTAAAACAAGGATGGAGAATTCCAAACATGTCGCGCGGAATGCTCTTCCCAACATGCCACATTCCAAAGGACAAATTCCTATAGGCCTGCCTTTTCCGACCCATTACATTGTTTATAAAGCTACACCTTGAGTAAAAGCGTAGCATTGAAGTATGCTTTCCTTTATAAATCCTTAAGCAACCATTTCCTGCTCCTGTGTAGGTAGTTGGACACAGGAAAAATGACTAATACACACCATGACACATTTGCACACACAACCCCCCCCCCCCACCCCCCCCCCCCCCCCCCCGCACACACACACACAAACACATACACACGCACACATACAGACACACACACACATACACATACATCTACAAACTCACACAGACACACACACACACACACACACACACACACATACCACCGCACAAACCAGCCATTGAAAGCTCTTTATGGTTGTAAACCTCTTCCCTCTTTCTATGCATGCACTAACAATAGCACACACCTGTTGGTTAGTCCAGAGACACCAGACACCTCACAGTCACACCAGGCTCACGGTCACAATCCTCTGTGGTGGAGGAGGGGTCAGGATGTGTGTGTGTGTGTGTGGGGGGGAGGGGGAGATGGGGGGATGGGGGGGGGGGGGGGGTCTTCCATACAGCGGGGTGTGAGAGGTGGCAGTTTATTGACTGATATAGGCTCAGTTGGACACACACACACATCTCCATCCAAACACATTCAGTTTCAGTCTCAAAACACACTGATGCATGCACACGGCTACACACACCTACACACATATATATAAACACACAATCACGTGTGTGTGATTGTGTTTGTGTGTGTGGGGGCACATGCATACACTCTACACTTTACATGTGTATGGGTATATTGAGGCGTGTGTCACTAGTCACTGAGTGACCAAAGTGTTTCAGGAATTATTGAACTGTTGAGTCTGTTTCATCCATCGCCACTCCCTACCCTGAAAAGGCATCATAACTGCTTGTCCCATGGGTACAACCAGCCAGGACCACACAGACAGCCTCCTGGGACCGGCTGACTGGGTCAAGCCTGACAAGATAAAACCTTACAATTCCTTAAATGCGCTCCTAATACATATCTTATTGAACGATATGGACATGCATTCCACAAAGAAGAATAGGAATAAAAGTAAAACTAGTGAATACAAAGATGAATATGTACTCCTGTGCAGATTAACACAATCAATTGCTTGCTTCGTAGTTTGGATTATTCTTATGTCCTCTTCTGCTTGGAAAATGCTAGACTTCCAGCCAACTAGCCCCTGGGAAGTTGTCTGGGAAAGTCCCACTTTGTAATATTTCTGACATTTCACACACATCTCTAGGGTCCTGTGTTTAAAACAAACGTTGTATAAGATGGTTGTTAGTGATGTATGAGAATACAAAAATGTCTGCTAAAGGTTTATAACGTAGGCTGATTTGTATGTTGAGGCTGACATCCTGAATATTGTTTTGTTCATTCACACTCTGTAAAAGCTATGGCGAAGCATGTCGTCTTTCTAATTGCTCCCATAATAGGGACACATTTTCCACAAACACACTGGCAATGGGAATATCAAATGAGAGCAATACGAAAACACGACTTGATTGCCTATAAACATTTGTCAGCTTAGCGTCCACAATTAATTTACAGTCCATCCACTTACACCGCCTCCCCCCAAAAAAGAAACTCAATTTATTTTGCCACCCAAAAAAATAAAAAAACAATTGAAAAAAACACCGAAAAGGGTCGTTCTGGCCTCTGCTCGTTGTCCTAGCTCCTGATGTAGCTTCCCTGAGTCTCATGTAATGACAGTTGCCATTGATGTGTGCTATCGTCCCTTCTGGCAAGGCAATTCATGAAACAGAGAGGTAATCACAATAACTGTGTAGTGACAGAATATGCTGATTATGTGATTAAGTGTGCATGTAATTGGCATTATTGTTATTTTTAGCTGGAAGTTAATTGCTAATGGAGATTCTAGTAATTGGATCAGCAAATGGCAACACTGCAAATCTATTAGCTCCTTATAATTGCTGCAAAGTGAGAACAGAGAGCGTGGGTGGAAGGTGTTTATAGGGGGATAAGTAGCTGTCTCTGTGGTGCAGAGGGGATACAAATAACATATTTGTCAAATCTTAAATTTACAGCTCTACTCTTTAATTTTTTAAGTGCAAGGTGAACTTGATAGGTTGATACAGAGGTAGCATACTTATTTATCTCTCAGTTTTTATTGGGCTATTCAGGAACTCCTAAACACAAACAATTATTTAATGAGTTACGCACTGCATTACTTCTACCACTACTACTACTACTTTGAAAATGCTGCACGTCTGAATTAAGGGATTTCTAATCATCCTTAAATTGGTCGAACCTTGGTCCATGTGCACCATTAAGTGTACATTCATTATCAACTCATAGAGCCCAATGTTAGCATTACAGCTGCAGGTGCTGTTACACACAGAGAGACAGAAGACAGAGAGACAGTCCGGGCATTATCTCAGATAAAGGGGGGAAGAAGGAGAGAGAGAGGGAGAGAGAGGGAGAGAGAGAGAGAGGGAGAGATGGGGAGAGAGAGGGTGAGAGAGGGAGAGAGAAAAAGAGAGCGAGAGAGACGGAGAGAGAGAGAGAAGGGGCCTGTGCTGTGTCACTTGACAGGAGTGCTCTCCACCGCTATCAGATGGAGGCGTCACAGTGATCAGTCACACAAACAAACACACACACACACACACACACACACACACACACACACAGTCCTTCAATGCCCATTAAGGATGTAAACCTCTTCCCCTTTTTCTACTACACAAACACAAACATACACACACAGACACACACAGTCACAGTTTCTGTCTCTCTCTCTCTCTCTCTCTCTCCCTCCATGTCCCTCTGTCTCTCAGTCAGAGCAGGGGGCCACGGTGCTGATAGCACGGGTCCATTAGGATCCTCCTATCGGCCCCAGCAGTGTGGAGATTGAAAGGCCCTGATAGTTGCCCTGTAATTCCCACAGCCCTGGGAAAATGACCCGCTATCAGTCACCCAATCCCTTACTGGGGAACAGACGGAAGAGGGTAACAGAGATAGATAGATTTATAGAGGGAGAGAGAGAGAGAGAGGGTGAGAGAGAGATAGAGATGGGGAGAGAGAGAACGACAGAGAGAAAATGGAAGGAAGGGCAAAACTGATGTTGTACCGCAGTTTTATTTATTTATCTTTGTCTTATTTTCTACAAGCCACAAGATGTTCACAAATGCCGAGACAGAGAGAAGTGGTGGTGGGTGTAACATATTTCAGAAGTCAAAGCTCCATCTACCAGACAACACAGCATATCGCTCCATGTCGCAAAAAGAAAATCTGTGTCAGGATTTCAAGCACAAAGACAAAAGACACGGCATGCCTAGGATCTACTCCAGTGTTCTGGCTGTGGGTAGAGAGTCATCTGTTCTTGTGATGTCTCCCGCTTCAGTCCTTCTCTTCAGCTATGACTGCCATGGGACAAACAGTCATTTAGGCTGCAGGGCAGAGGGCCTGCGGGCCAGGGCAGGCCAGGGTGTAGGACAGAGCAGGACAAGACAGGACGGGGCAGGGCAGAGGGATTTGAGAACAAAGGCATGTCCTTGTAGGGACAGGCACTTGACTTGCGTGGCAAAATGCAGCTTGGCAGTGCAAGCCTGGTTACGGCCTCCTATCAGCAGGGACACTGAGAGGCCAGACCAGGGCACTCAGCGGAGGATGACTTTCAGAGTACAGAGCAGAGTAAAACTTGTATGAGTGTGTGTGTGTGTGTGTGCGTTTGATTGTACGTGTGTGTGTGTGTGTTGTGTATGTGTGTGATGTGTGTGCGTGTTTGATGGTATGTGTGTGAGCATCTGTGCTTTTACACATGTGTGTGCGTATGCCTGTGTGTGTGAGTGTCTGAGTGTGTGCATGTGCATGTGTGTATGTACTGTATGTGTTTGTGCACCATACGTGCGTGCACGTCTGTGTGTGTGTTGTGTGTGTGTGCGTGCCTGTGTGTGTGTGTGTGTGTGTGTGTGTGTGTGTGTGTGTGCGTGTGTGTGTGTGTGTGTGTAAATGCGTGTGTACATGCCTGTCTATGTATGTCTGTGTGGATAAAGGATAAGGCGACTGCTCAATAGAACAAGTGAAAGATAAAAAGACAGAATGAGTGAAGAGATTGCTGTGGAAGAGTGCAGTGTACAAGCAGCACATGTGTGCATGTATGTGTTTGTGTGTGTGTGTGTGTGTGTGTGTGTGTGTGTGTGTGTTGCTCCCTTGGTGTTTATGCAGAACCCAGTCTCGTCTGCCGTTAGCTGGCCGGACGGAGGGGTTGATTTGAGTCACCCTTGTGTCGTCAAAAGAACGTGGACACGGAACAAATGTGTGATTGACTCATTTAAGGTGGAAACCGCAGAGGTCTGTGTGTTGGTGGTGGTGGTGGGGGGGGGGGGGGGGGGGGGGGGGGGGGGATGTTCGGGCCCGTCTGCGTGGCATCTGATTGGCTGAATGACTCATGGAGTTTGAAATAGCCTGTCTGAGTTGGCTTGAGTTGAGTCTGAGGGAAGAGCAAAATGTGCACGTTTGTATGTGTGAGTGAGTCTGTCTGAGTCTGCCTCTTTGTCTGCCTGTCTGCCTGTCTGTCTGCACATCAATCCATCTATCCCTGTCTGTCTGTCTTTTTACATCGGTGTGTACAGGCTTGATTCATTCACTGTCATTGTGTCTTCGCTTTGAATACAAAGGACAGTCCAAGGGACTTAGGCTCTGCCCTGACAACACCTTGCCATGGAGAGGCTAATGAAGGCTAACGAAGCATGTCTGACCTCCTCATTGCCAGGGAAAATAAACAGCGACAAATGCACACACACACACACACACACACACACACACACACACACACAAACACAAACACTCACACAGATCCAAATGCATGCACGGATAAGAACAGCCACTCTAGTGACTCTAGTGTCTTGAGTTAACTTTTTTACATCAGCAATATAAAGAAGGAAATCAAGCGGGGGATAGAATGCTCCTTGCCAGCAGTCTATATGTGTACGTGTGTGTGTGTGTGTGTGTGTGTGTGAGTGTGTGCTTTGGAGGGTTTGCCGCATTCAGACTCCAGGAAGGCCCCCATACTGCCCAAGGGCCTTGTTTGAAGACTTGGAGCCGATGAGGCTTAAACTTGAAGCCGCGCTGTGGTTTAACGGCGCAACTAATACACGCAAGTCCCAGAGTCAGCCAAGCCAAAGTACCAATTCCACGGAACGGTAGATTTCTATTAATTAAATCATAATTGGGTTTTATATATTTATTTGGCGGAGACATTGGCAGGGAGAGGAGTAAGATTAGGCAGAGATTTGCATGTAAAATGTACGAGCTTCATTACACTACCTTGGCAAAAACGGAATAATTTGTCTGCCTGCGGGGCACACAGATGGCTCTGTATGTTTGCTAATTTGCTCCCCTTTCAAGGTCATTAGTTCTGTTTGGGGAACTATCGAAAAGTTTATTTGAGGTGGGTAAGTTTCTGAGACCTTTGCTGTGTGACAGCTCCTTTGGTGCTGGGATGAGGATTGAAAGCCAGTTAATGCTACAATGTCAAGGATCAGAGTAATACAGTGCTCAACCGCAAAGCAATTAGTAATACAATTACAGAAAAGCCTGGGTGATGAGACATCATAGAGGAAAAAGACCAAAAAGTACCATATAATTAAACCTTTGGAGAGAAAAAGTAAGACTACAGCTAAACCTTAAGGGACCATCAGGTAAAATAAAACAATAAAGAGAATTAAAATGTTAATCATTTTGCAAGATCTTTTCAATCGATGTTGTGTCTTCATTTGTTTGTTTTCTGTCACATTTTGTTCTCACCCCGACACTAATCACTACCGCACAGACATTGTGTACCACTGTACATTATCTCAAACAGCGACCATCCACGCCTCCTCCTAACTCATTACTCAGTGGTGGTCTGGAAGCCAAATCCGTTTTTCAAAGTACAATTTTGACCATTTTCTAGCCGGGTCCTGTTTAGTTTTCTTATGCAGGAAATTCGTTTTGACATAATGGATTTTCGCCCAGCATTACATAAACTCTTGCAGGGCTGGCACAGTGTGTAGCGCAGGCTGTTAGAGCCTTTGTTTGCCCAGAAACTTACTTGCTTTCCTGTCACTCAGTTCTGCCTATAAATATATATAATGGGGATGTATTGCACGGTTGTCTTATGTATTACGGACAACATTTATGCCGCAGAGTGACCTATGTAAATTCATGCCTCTCCAAAGGGCTTTGTATATACCCTGTATATTCTACCCTTTTGCATACCATGTTATTGCATGATTATATTTTGAAACTGAGCTGAATTACCATCAAATTAATTTCAAAGTTGGAAATCGGCTTGTTGTTATGTTTACTTCCTTTGTCATCGGGTTCTGATTCCCCTGGTGTGCTGGAGTTTCATGACAGCCATCTTCTTCAATATATTCTTTGAGAGAGGAGTGACAACTTTAAACAAAGCCCTGCAATTAAACACTGTGAAATTCAACACAAAAATCAAAGCCGTGTCAGCACATTGCAGTGCAGACGGAAAGATATGTGACACCACATTGGTCACGTCTTGTCACTGAAATTGGTTTAGAAACCCAGGAACACAATGGGATTCTTTAACTAGAGAAGAATAGAGATTGTCTAAAGCATGTATCTTTTGAATGTACGGCGGCACTGTAAGTGTGATAATTCAAAATGAGCATGTCGAATTCTCTATCGTTTGAGATAGGCAATAGCACTTTGTCACATGGGGTTGTGTTTCATTTAATAATGAAACGGACGGGGAGTGAAGGAGTTTTAATCAGCCTGGGTATTATTGAGGATATACTGCTGACCGCCGTGCATAGTAGACGTAGAATAAAAGGAATCGCTTCCATTACTATCTAACTGCAATTAGTTTAACCCTTTTATCTCCCGCCATTTGTAACGCTATTTGGACCATTTCACAGAGCCTGGAAATTTGGGCACGGAGAGTGAAATTGATATAGTGCGGTGGATACCATCAACCCAGAAGCAAGGGGTCGGTTGGGGAGTTAGAGGAGCCCGTTTTCTATTTCACAGCACATCCTCGCGGTTGAAATCCGACAAGCTAGTAGCCACCAATCTATCTGCTTTTCTTCAATACGGATGGATGTACTGCTACCGTACCGCTTCACAAAAACCGATAAATAGATATATACCATTTTTCTTTACCTTGTTTACCCTTTTGCTGTTTGCCGTTTGCTGTTTGAGACACCAAAATTCAAAGAATGAGATATTAATTAAAACACTCTTATTCCAAACAATAATATGACTAAGACATATCATTAGCATACAGAGTAGTGGAGGAGTCTTTAATGAAGGTATCAGAAGGATCTAATTATCTTGGGAGTCACTCTTTTTTTTCTTAAAAGTCATTATTCAACATTGGATAATGAATGTATTGTATTTATTTGTGTTATTTTTGTATTTTCCTCATACTAATTGGCTGTTTTCATTGTTTCTTTTTTTTTCAAAATAGGGCATTGCAATTACTACACATTTCCACTGCATAATTAGGAGTTAGATTTGATTATTTTGATGCTACTTTGAATGTATATTGACAATGAATGAATGCTTTTTTGGGGGGATCTGATAGGTATGGTTATAAAAAGAGCAACAGCAAATGTTTCCTCAAACATGAAATAGACTTACATGCAGAATGTACAGCCCAGCCAATAACATACAATGCAACCATATTAAAATAAGGATGAAGATATGTTCTGTGCCAAAACAGAAAACATTTCTGAGCTTGAACAAATGGACATTTAAGTGTGAATAAAATGGATCAGTCCACCTACTATTTTCTCTTCTCACAATGCAGAGATGTAGCCTACCCCTAATTGCTCGCAATTACCTGCACTCAAGGGTACAGGGCCTAGTTTATGTTACTCTGTGCATTTCCACACCAGCTGTTGAATGTATTTGTCACCTATAACATAAAATATATTTGATTTAATGTAACAATTATTAATATGATTAGTAGTATTTTTCTAGTGGATTTTAACAGACTGGAATTTTTTAATAATGAGTGATGAAACCACAAATTAATAGAGATAATATATGACATATAGTATGAGTGTGTGTGTTTGCGTGAGTATGTGTGTGTGTGTGTGTGTGTGTGTGTGTGTGTGTGTGTGTGTGTGTAAAGTGAATGCACTAGCGTTGTGTATGAGAAAGGCCAGGCTGATGCAGACAGAGACAGTTAGGGAGATAGAGAGAAAGAGAGAGAGAAAGAGATAGAGAGAGAGGAAGAGAGTGAGAAATACTGACAGAGAGAGAGAGTGAGAGAGAGAGTGAGAGAGAGAGAGCGAGAGAGAGATTGAGAAGGAGAGAAAGAGAGGGAGAGAGAGAAAAAGTACACCCGGAGACTACATACAGAGTTGGGGTGGTCGGGTAGGGGTGTGTGTGTGTGTGTGTGTGTGTGTGTGGGGTGGGGGGGGGGGGTTCTTATTAGCCACCAGACGCTATCTGGAGTGTGTCAATAGACTCATGTTAGTGGGGTGTAAAAGCATTGACCGAGATACCCCCGTGAGACAGAGAGAGACAGGGTGAGGGAGGCTGGAGTGGCGGGTGAGCGCGGGAGATTCCCCCACCATTGCAGCACCTGTCACACCTTGAGATAATCATCCATCATGGCGACTCGTGACAAGGAAGTGTGTGGTCCTTTTTAATAGCCGCCATTGACACAATTCGTCTTCTCCGCCACCCACAGCCTGCCACCAAATCGCTACTGTTGCAGTGGGTGGGTGGGTGGGTAGGGACACATTTTATTAGGCCCGGGTCTAAAGAGAAACGCTGTGTGCCATTGTTTCCAATCGGGTAACATATACCATCGGGTAATCATATATCACTTAAAAATATCTATACTAAGTTGTGGTTTCACTTGTCACTTTCTTATTCAATTGTTGTTGGCTCATTTCACTTTTGCCAAGTGAGGGGAAATTAGGAGAAGGAAAGTTCAACAGAGACGGCAAAAAGGTAAATCCACGGCCTCAGCTCCACACATTCTATAATGACCCCAAGTGTGAGGAGCGGCAGACGCAGAGGAGACAGATGGAAAAGCCATGAGAGGGTATAAATGAACAGATATAATGTCCTTCACTTTCTCAAAATACCTGTCCTCTGCACAAAGGCAGAGTTGTACCTTATAAACCAAAGTTTGCCTTAACAGAGGTCCAATACCTCACCAGACATAAGCCCTGGGTGTGCACGTGTGTAGCAGTGGGTTTCTGAAAGGGTGTCCCGTGCATGCTCTAGGTACCTATACTTTTATGTTTGGGGTTACATACATGCGTTACATACTGTGTGTTAGTGTGTGTGTGTGTGTGTGTCACTGTGTGTGTGTGAATGCTTGTGTGTGTGTGTGTGTTTGTGTGTGTGAGAGAAAAAGAGAGCATGCATGTGTGAATGTGTGCCTGTGTGTGCTTTTGTGTGACTATACACCTTTGTGTGTGTGTGTGTGTGTGCGTGTGTGTATGTGTGTGATTTTGTATGACTCTATATACCTTTGTGTGTGTGTGTGTGTGTGTGTGTTTTTGTGTGACACTATACACCTTTGTGTGTGTGTGTGTGTGTGTGTGTGCGCGCACACCTGTATTAGCGTGTGTGCATACGTGAACACGCGAACGCTTGTGTGTGTGTGCGTCTACGTCTGCCTCCACGCATGTCTCGGTGCATACGCACGCGCACGCTCACATAACTGTAGCCGTGCTCTCATTTGCTCATTAGGGGAAATGAGATCCCGCGCGCTGGCGGTGTGGAGGACGTGCAGCTCACCAGGTGCTCCTCTCCTCCACATGACGGCTCTTGGCGGGGGAAACTGCGGTATGCTGAGCTCAGACGCGGCAGCAGGCGTTAATAGTGCCTCTGACATGGATGGCAGTCCCATACTGCAGCAGGGGCGGGCACGGCACGCGAACGGAAGGGGCCCTAGCTTACGGCAGGGACCCCAGGCTGGAGGCAGGGAGGGAGGGAGGGAGGGAGGGAGGGATGGATGGAGTGAGGTGGTGGCGTGCACCCAGGGCCTCTGTCAGCCCTTTAATGGAGGGCCAGGGAGATGCCTGCCTGCTGTGGTTTCTGGTGTGCAGATGATTCTAGTTTCAGGTGACACGGCTCATGCTCTATTAGCAGACTCTTCCGACCACAGTTTTCTTTGGCAGCCGCACAGGTTCAGCCTGCAGCGGCTCTGAGCAACACCACTTTTCCACACGCCACCTCCTCCTCCTGCACCTCCTCCTCCTTCTCCTCTTCCACCTCCTCATCCTGCGCCTCCTCCTCCATCAACACATGCGTGCGTACACAGTCACACGCAGACACGGACAGGCTGACAGACACACACAGAGACACTCACATAGACATACCAACATATACAAATTTTGTATTAATATACACACACGTGGAGACACATAATCAAACATAATCATGGGCAGAACGCTGCCAACCCTCCATCCGGCCCCCCGGCCGACACACACACACACACACACAGGCGAAAACACACACGAACGCACACACACACGCACAAGCATGCACGCACACACGCACATGCAAACACACACACACACATGTACACACAGAGCCATGCACACAGTCATGCACACAGACACATACATATGCACACACTCATGCACACACACTCACACACCTACAAACAAATATACACACACACGCATGGCGCACGCCCACACACACACACACACACACACACACACATAGACACATACACACACACGCACACCAACGTACATCTTCATTGCGCTATACAGTAAACATGAGTCTGCTGGCGCCCAAAGATAACTGGGGAGCCCAACACAGAGACGACCATATATTTTGTCTGGGCCAATCTTGCAGGCCAAGCCTTGACATGGTGGCAGAAGAGGATTTAGGCTCCAGTGATGTTTGTGAAGTACAGCGATGTGTCCAAACATCCTGCTGGCTCCTGTGAAGTGGTTCAGCGCACGGTTCCGGACGGTGTGGGCCCTCCCTCCAGCACACGGCCCTTCATCCTGGGTGGCACCGGGTCTCAAGCCTCCAGCCTCAAGTAGAGCTGTCTCCTCTACTTGCACTACTGTACGTTGCTTTGTCATCTCCTTTCACCCCTGATCATCTCACCATATGTCTTCTATCCCTCTCCGCCGTGGAGATCATGTATTTGTACTCTCTCTCTCTCTCTCTCTCTCTCTCTCTCTCGCTCTCTCTCTTGCTCTCGCTCTCTCTCTCTCTCTCTCTCTCTCGCTCTCGCTCTCGCTCTCTCTTGCTCTCTCTCTCTCTCTGTCACAAGGCATCTGTATGGGCTCAAACAATGGCATAGTGAGAGGGGTGTGTGTGGGGGTATAAGTGTGTGGTGGGGGTGTATCATTTTTAAACAGTTTTGCATGGAAAACGCGTCAAGGAACAATGTGAAATTGTGCTCCCTGTTCTTCTGAGTTTTGCCTTTTGTCAAGTGACAAATGTAACATGGCACCATGTTTTTTTAAATCACAAAGGCATCTTTTGTGTGTCAAGAATGCACAGAGCCAATAATTGATATTTGACAACCTTATCCGGAAGTCATCCTCATGGTTTACACGGTTATCATCTCTGTTGGAAATTGACACATGAGTGAATGTTGGAAATTGTACAATTGTACCTGGAACAATTGTAAATAAAAATCTGACTTTGCTTACATCTCCACGACTTCAGAAAATCATGAAAAAATCAATTAAAAGGACTTTAACAAATTATTAGCACTGTGATATAGCACTGCTCTGGCACAAGACTCAAACAGCATGTGTGTGTGTGAGATAATGTGAAGAGCCAGGCCAAGCCAAGCGGTTTGGCTGGTACACCTAATTTAAGCAGAAGGCAGAGACAAAATCTGAGATGAATGGAGGTTTCTTGGATTTTTTTTAAGTGATTGGAGCAAGTTTTGTTGGGTGGGGGGAAGAACATGTCGTGTCTGTTCAGAGACGTCAAGTAGTTCTGCTTGTGTATTTCTTTTCGGAGCCAGTGGATGACATCGTGGTAACAATTCAAAACCAACTGAAAAAAAAGTGAATGAGATATTTGGTCAATGAACTTGGTTAAACTATTCTTGGAGAGTTTTACTATCTGGCTGGTGACCAATGCACACACTGTTGGCTACTACTTGACAGTTTAAAAATAATATTTTCAATGCCTGCATTTCATTTTGGTGGCTAAAACTAAAACAAATTAATGTTAAGTTCTACAACTGTGACTTTAAATATTTATACATATGAATCAAACTTTACCTCTCATGCACGATATAGAGCTTTATAAATAACTTGATGATTCCATGATTTGGAAAAATAATTACTGTAGGTTTCATGAGATGAAAAGAGATAATTTTGATAATTTTTGACAATCAGGGAAGTATCCCTGAATCAATGCACTGATAGTTTCTGTTTGCTGTATATTTGCTGTCTAACCCACATGGAATTGAGATTTCACCAGAGGATATTTCCAACCAGACTGATCTGATTTTAATGAAAGCTTCTGTCACTCATAGGGCCAACCTGTGTAATGTTTTGTATACACTGTGGCCTGAGTGAAAATGGCAAGCCAACAGACCAGAAATGTTTGATTGAGGTTTAGAATTTAGGGGAAAACCTGAACACACTAATGCCATTCACACTAATAATATATAGTGTAGTTCAATTCAATTCAGTACATATACAGGTGAATTATAAATGCTGAATTGTATATTTAATTGCATGATATTAACCTTTTTGCAGTTGGTTAAGTAAGGTTCTTCGAAGTGATACATTTCCTGTCGTCCTTGAAAGTAAAATTGTGCCTTTCGTCCCATTTTTACTTTTAACTTTCAAATAGATTTTATTTACAAAACGATTGTGTTATCTCACACATTGGGATGATCCAGCGCTACAGTCCATGATATTCCTTCTGAACATGAAAATAAAAAATAAAATAAAAATACAACCAACACAACTGAGCTCGAGACGCTTGACCAACAGCCAGGGCATGAGTAACACTGGGCCGTATTATTTACATTCAGCTCCTGAGGAGCTGTTTGCCGAGAGGGATAATTTGACAGTCAGATAAACAGACAGACAGACGGATAAACAGAGTGCTGGCCACTGACAGAGATCACACTGTCGGCTTCACTGCCACTCTGTTCCCAGGCCCGACCCAACAGCCGTGGGGCAATATTTGAGCAGACAGTACAAGTCTTCCAAATATTGAACAACATACACTAGCTGTTTTTTTCCTCCAACAGTAGATGTTTGGATTCATTTTTGGACGTTTTCGCTATGATGGACGCCCATGTATGCCAAAGAAACAGAAGCATGCTGGCCAGGCTCGACCTCTAGCAAGAGCTTATAGCGAAGCCAACCGATTCACAGATACATTCATATTGATATGTGGAACTGGAAAACCATCTGTGAATATATACTATATATATATATATATATATATATATATATATATCTCGTAAGATGTGTCTCGTAATAGCTGAAGCGTCTGTTTTGTGTGTAGGAGTGATGAAGTGACAGTGGTTCGATATCAGATGGTGTTGGTTCTCCTCTCCGCGTATGCCTGTGGAGTGTGCTGTAGCATGTGTGTGTGTGTGTGTGTGTGTTTATGTCTGTGTGCTTGTGTGTGTTTACATGCTTTTGCATGTGTGTGATTGATTTGTGTGTTTGTGTATATATGTGAGTATGTATATGTATATGTTTCCGTATATGAATGTGATGTCTGATCGATTCCTTTCATGTGTGTATGTGTGTGTGTGTGTGTGTGTGTATGTGTGTGAGCGTGCACACATGCGTGCGTGCATACGTGCGTGTTTGAGTGTGCATGAGGGAGATTGGATGTCTGTTTAGTTGTTAAGTGGCTCTTTTCCTCTGTAACGTCATCACACCTCTCCCGGGGTCCTGCTGTGTTTCCCGCGCCTTCCCGAGGGCCTGGATGCTGTCGCCGTGGCGCTGCCGAGGATGGCGGCCGCGGCGGCGGGGATGGTGGATGCCAGTGGGCGTCTGGCGCAGATAACACTCTGATAGCACAGTGATGGACAGCCGGGGAAATTCTCTCCTCCTCCTCCTCCGCCCCATCCCCCTCCGATCACATATGACAACTAGCTCTGTGTCATTCAGACATGTTTGTGTGGATGTGCTTGTGTTGCCGTGCTTGTGTACGTTGGTGTGTGTGTGTGTGTGTGTGTCTGTGGTGCATGTGAAATGGAGTGGGGGTGGGGGGTTGCGTGAACATGATTTGTTGAGGAAGGTGCCATTTACGTGATAAAATGGAAAATATGCCACCATGAAAGAAATGTATTTATATATAATAAATAAAGACTTGCGTTTGAAAGAAATTTTAAATTGTTCACTGTTCCTTATTCACAATCCCCATCCTAAACAATGAAATTTCATGCTGACAAGAAACGCCATCCTTTTTTTGTTGTTGATATTCCACTGTTTTTCTTCTTTCACATTTGCAGATTTCACAATTATTGCAGAACTTCAAATGCAGGAACATAAGTTGCTCCTTGTTCCTAACTTCTGGTGGCTGCTTGGTTATTCACACATGTCATTGACATTCCTTTATTCTCCCCTTGTGGTGGCCTGTGGGGGGAAAGGCTAGTACGTTGTGTGTCAATTCACAGCGTGAAAACTTTTAGATCTATATAAGGTTACTCATCGCAGTACTTATTTCTAAGAGGAAAAAATAAATACATTATTTATGAACGTATTCCCAGTCCATGGCTAATTGTTTATTTCTTCACAATTGCTTTGATGTAACCAGCTAGTGACTTATGGTAGTCTGTTGAAAAAGGCTGAATATTTTTCCATTACACCCTTTAAATGTATAATTACTGTTTGTCATTTCACAAAAGTTTATTTGAGTTCAATGCCTCCCACATGTGAGCTATAGTAAATTAAATAGATCCTGGCGACGTCCTGTCCCAAAATGCCCTTTTGATTATTATTGCTCAATCACATTCTCCAAGCGTACAATCAAAATGTTTTTATGTTCCCCCAAAGATACATATGTCAAGAATATAGGAGGAAATAGTGTTACCTTTAATCTGCACCATATCAACCACACATTCCTCCTCGCCTTAGTAGTGGATTGTAAAAAAGAAAAACGAAATGGAGAGATCATGAAACAACAGAACAGTCTATTTGAAGGAGCTGGGCTGAAAGCGCGGCACCGTTCGCCTGGGTTTCTTTAATTAAGAAGACTGCACATTCCTCGGTTGCCATTAGGTCTCTGGCTTCCACTGTATTCGCTGCGCTAGGCTTATGGTGGAGGCAAGACGGTCCAAGCTGCAAATCAAACAGTCATCAAAAGTGTTTAAGGCTCAACAAAGGAAATGCCCTCCCTATAATTACATTAGGAGAAATAGACGGTTTTTCAAAGAAGAAAGCAGTGCTATTTTACCAGCCCATGTATGATACCCCATAGTAGTAGCGTTGGGTGCTTATGGGAGAGATGGTGATAGCCCGAAGGCCTCTCTCTCCTGTTTGATATTGAAATCAGGTGAGGAAGTTACTAGCCAATTGTCAAGATTGGGAAATTATATATTACCAGCCTGATCACTTATTCTCTTGTTAAGGGAAAGGAAATAGTTGTACTCACTTACCAAGTCTTTAATTTGATTAGACACAGTAGTGATACAATTCACAGATAGGACAGAATTATTTGCAAATGCTGAGAAATCAACAGTACAACATTAATCAGCCCTCAATGCAAATGATATAATTTTGCTGAAGACATTTAGAATCTGTAAAACCTTGTCATTGACATGAAATGCATGTGTGTGTGATTACAGACGTTCATGTAGAAAAGCAAAACAGATCAGAATCATGATATGACAATGAAAAAAACAGGATTCTATCAATATCAATCTATGTACAGTACATCCACCATGTATCTCACTCTTTGTGCTCTGCATAGCCACAGCCTCTCTCCACAGCATTCCCTGTTAAGGATTGGCTCTTTTGGGTTCCAGCTCCACCTGTCTAGACTTAACAATCCCAGCTGGTAGGCTGTAGGGGAGCGGCCCCTATCACCAGGATTTACCCAGAGCCACGTTGTTCGGATGCCAGGGTGCCCAGTGGCTGGAGATCTGTACGCTCTGTTCTGTATATCAGCTTTCATAGGATCAAAGCACTGGCACAGATATCCTCCCCCACATCAACAGATCCGCAGCAATGGGGAGACCCCAGGGGATAGGAATGGGGGAGGCAAGAGGGGGAAGGAGGGGAAGGGAGGGAGAGAGAGGGAAAGAGAGAGAGAGATAGAGAGAGAGAGAGAGAGAGAGAGAGAGAGAGAGAGAGAGAGAGAAAGAGAGAGAGAGAGAGAGAGAAGGAGGTAGGGGGATGGTGAGGAGAGTGAGTGCTGTTAGGGATGAGGGGTGGGTGGGTCGGTTAAGGGCCTGTAGGGCTAAGGGAGAGGAAAGGGAGGGGGTAAGGGAGGGAGGGGAGGGAGGTAAGGAAGGGAGGGGAGGGAGGGGATGGGGAAAGATGGCTGTTAGGGATGTTTGAAGAAGCAGAGGAGGGGCAGAAGGGGTGAGGGATCTAGGAAACCATCTGGGGATGTGTGTGTGTGTGTGTGTGTGTGTGTCTGTGGGGGGGGGGGGGGGGGGGGGGGGGGGGTTACTGCAGCCTCATAAACATTCAGGGCCTGGATGCTGCGATGGAACCCTCACAGCACACATTTCTGATTCTTGTTTATAAGTACAAGTATGTACAGCCCCCGTACCCCCACATCTCATCTACATCCACCCGCCTTTACCCCCCAAGAGTCTATTTACTCACCCGCTTGTTTGCCAGCAGCAACAGAACCCCCATCGCACCTCACCCACACCTCTTTGACATAGCACCCCACCCTATCCCTTCCTCCCTATCATCTTCCTCAGAGATACAAGGAGAGACGCGGTGAAACACTTTCCTCCTCCTGCACTCCTCCCTCTCCCCAGACGCTTTTTGATTTCTCCTCCCCCCTACCACCTTCCTCCCCCCTCTTCTTCTCTCCCTCTTTCATATCCCAGAGTGCTTCACTTCTCCTGCGCGCCTCTTCCGATCCCTCGTTCTCCTCAAGGTGTGTGTGTGTATCTGTGTGTGTGTGTGTGTGGTATGGAATCATGCCGGTGTCTGTTCTTAAAAGTGCTAGTCTCATTAAGGAGAGGGAGAGAGAGAGAGAGAGAGAGAGAGAGAGAGAGAGAGAGAGAGAGAGAGAGAGAGAGAGAGAGTGTTTGGATATGCCTCGTTTGTATTTTTAGTGTGTTTGTTTGTGCTGCCGCGGAGGGCTGGGTTCTTGAAGCATTGTATGTACACGTGTGTGTTTGCGTGCATGTGTATTTGTGTGTATGTGTGTGCGTGCGTGTGTGTGTGTGTGTGTGTGTGTGTGTGTGATGTGGAGTGTTAAGCTGAGGACTTGGAGAACAGTGCTGAGTCTGATTTTTCTGTGTTCCACCCGGGCGTCCGGGTAGCTAAAAACTTTTCTCGGCGTGTAGCATCTGAGCCCAGCACACGGAGCACCGCCGCGCCTACAGAGACAAAGGGAGCTTCACAGGGAGAAAAAAACACCCAGCCTCATGCTGTGTGCTTGTTCATACTGTAAAGTACTGTAGGGGCGGTGGAGGAAAACTTTATTTTACAGACACACACATAAGTACATGCATAAGTGTGAAGCCCAGCTGGTGGGGAGCTGGGGGGGGGGGGGTGACCATCCTGAAGCACAACAATAGTGAACAAGAGTTACTCTAGGTCTCATACAGGGTCTTCATAAACCATGAGGTAGATGGTCTGGATGGTCCTGCACCCCATGATCCTGACCTCTCGGGTGACCTCTCTAGTCACCCGATTTGAGCCCCACCCAGCACCCCCCTCTCCCCCATCCACGCACTTTCCAGCTCACCATCTCACCCCCCATCACTATTCTATGTCCTTTCTCTTGACTATGTCTGCCACTCCCTATCTCCAGTGGTGAGCCCTGTTGCCCCCACCAGAAAGACCTTGGTTCGAACCTGACCCTGGGGATTCACTGTGTACAGTTTGCATTCCTGTGTTCATGTCGGTTTGTCCCAAGTGCTTCCATTGCTAGAGTCAGTGGTTTGTCCAGACTAATGAGGTAGGACGCTGGTCCACAACACTGTATCTTCACAGAGCGGTTCAGAGAAATAGTATATATCAAAATGATTATTATTCATTTTTTTGTTTTCTGTGCATGATCCAAAAGTGTTGCTGTCGTGATCATTGTCTGAACACTGCCAGTCCCAGGCCTTACATTTGAATGACAACTGCTAGATTTAGTAGGGGTGGCACAATCCTATGTTTTGGGGGACATGTGCCACCCCAGGCCCTCATCCTGGACACGCCCCTGGGTACAGTACTATCTAGCCAGGCCTCCAAAGGCTCTACTATGTTTGAGCCTGGCATTTACCACTTTTGTTATATAATTCGATTAAAATGGGTAATGCCTGACATTTAACTTAAGGGGGGAACACAAAGGCACATACTACCTAATGTTCTAGGAACAACTGTTAGCTAAACTCGGAGTCAGTCGTAACATTTACTGCCTTTGGCCGGCTAATCCTCTACCATGTCATGTATGACCTCTTGTCCAAGTCCCTCTGCCCCAAGAATTGCTTTTTAAGAGCATGGCTCACTTTGGTTCTCTCTCTCTCTCTCTCTCTCTCTCTCTCTCTCTCTCTCTCTCTCTCTCTCTCTCTCTCTCTCTCTCTCTCTCTCTCTCTCTCTCTCTCTCTGAAATTTAAAAGGTTACCAAAAGGAAACACAATACTATGGAAGCCAATACCCGCCACATAATAAAAAATATAAATAAAGATAGTATACACTATGTTTTTCTCTTTCATTTATAAAGGAACTAGTTTGAATGAAAGTTGAATGGAATCGAAACCATAATGACTGGTGCTTGCAGGACACGTTGTTTGTATGGGGAGTAGACAGAGGACAGCTGTCTCACAGTGTACCCAGTTGGTGTTACATTACTCCCTGACAACAGATCACGTAACACACACTCACACACAAACACACACACACACACACACACACACACACACACACACACACACACACACACACACACACACACACACACACACACACACAGGCCAGTTTGCCCCATGCCTAAACAATCTGCTTTCCATTCCCTGTGTTGCTCTTGCACATGTATGTATGTTTCTGCGTGTGTGTGTATGTGTGTGTGGGCTTGTGTGAATGGACATGGTGAGACCACACAATGAATATTTCAGCCTTGACCCAGTTCTTCATGCTTGGGATGTCCTGGTGCAGCAGAGGACAGACATACTGTCATACATTCCAGGTGGCTCTCACTGACTCACTGTGGGCATTGGGACATTTCAACCCACTCCATCTTAATTCATACGTAATATGGATTACATTGAACGTCTGCCAATGCTGCGCAGGGTTGTCTTCAGGAGCGGTCTCCAATATGGCTTTCTGCATACTGCGCTGACCTCTGTGATATTGACATATTAAACGGCTGATCTGGTATCAATTATTTACATGTATGAACACTACACAGACTGGCTGGCTATGACTAAGAACAAAGCATATACACATACATTGACGTGCCTGTACACATCTGCGAACAAACACACACACACACACGCACACACACACACACACACACACATGGACACACACACACACACACACGCATGGACACACACACACACACAGACACACAGACATGCACACACGCATGGACACACACACACACAGACACACACACACAGACACACACACACACACACACACGCGCATGGACACACACACAAGAACACGCACACATACACACGGTACATTGATATGCCTGGAGGCCTGTCCTGTATGTGCAGAGAGTTTCCTGGAAAGAGAAATGCAGTGGTAGCTGGTAGGCTCACAGTTCCTCTGGATCGATACAGGACTGCTTTTACGGCTGTTTGCGGACGCCTCCACTCCACTCTGTTATTTTATCCCTTCTACTGGGCCCAGTTCATTTGTTGTTCATTTGCTGTGTTCTGTTGGTTCAATAAATCTTATATCATCTTTGGGGCTTTTTTTTCCACCTTTCAAAATGGCTGCCCTCCCCTCGGCAGGTCGTCTGCACTTTGTCAGCTCATCATGACTTATTGTTGTACTTGTTGTATGCAGTCTACTTATTGTATGTATTGTACTTATTGAATGTATAGTGTTTCTAGTGCTGTTTGTTAGCTGGGCACTCCACTGTACAGGCCCATCTGTGTGCAACAAGAGCAGATTTTAAATAAATCAACAGAGATTCCCATATTATCTTTTACACGTCTCACATTTACACTCAAAACAAACACAAACAAACACACATATGCACGCATATACACACACACATATACAAACAACCGTATACACACGCAGACATACAAACACAAGCATCCCCCCACTTCTGCACACACAGGAACACACACATGCATGCACACAATCTCACAAAAGGAAGCTTAAGGCACACAAAATGGAGAATAGAGTCTAACATCATTCATCTGAAAGCACCCACAAACATACAGTATCACAGTATTACATACACTGTGGCTGACCCCTGTAGCTGTCATCTTAAAGCATACAGTCTGGACACAAGGGGACTTTCTGTCACTCCGAATCCTGGCCGTTGGACTGTTGTAAATGGGATGGAAGATCCAAGTCGAACAGTTTAAAGAGTTCAAAGGGTTCTGTCAATGACGAGGATCTAGAATGGGGAATACAGTGTTTTACAAGAAGTATGCGAGAGAGGAGAGTGGGAAAAGCGATAAATAAAGACAGCCACAGCGAGAAGAGGAGAGAATGAGAGAGAACGAAAGGATGGGGAAAACAGTTTTTCACAAGGGATGCGTGAAAGATGAGAATCGGAAGAGTGGGACATGAAGGCACGACGCAGAGACGAGATGAGAGGTGAGAGAATGACGGACAGAATGAGGAATGACTCAGAGAGGAGAGGGTGTCAAGTGAAAAGAGGGACAGCAGAGAAGGAGGAGAGGAGTCTGCAGCGAGGGGATGACTTTGTCTCCTCCGTCCAGCGGAACGGTGCAGGGACGGGCGCCGGGCGTGCCAGGCTAGAGCTGTCAAGCCCCCGCCGAGCGCACCGCTCGGTGCCCACCCAACACTGTTTGTGTTAGTCGTCTGCTTCCTCGTCATGGCAACCTGCTCTGTTTCCGCTTTTCACAACTTACCAAGCTGCACACCACACACACCCGCGCGCGCACAAACACACACACACATGTGCGGACACACACACACACACACACACACACACATGCTTGTGCACTCACACACACACACACACACACACACGCGCATACACCACACCACACACACAGACACACCCACCCACACACACACACACACACACACCACACACGCCCATGTAAAGCGATTTTGCAGGTGGAGGGCTGGGGAGATTTGTGGAAGTGTTGATGGGTGCTTTGGTTTCTGTCCTGACCGGGGTGTTCACTCGAGGGACAGGGGCCCCAGAGGGAGCCGTTAGGGCTCTGCGGTGTCCAGCACCTCCTCATTGACCAGAAGGCGGGCCAGACTTGGCCCCCGTGTCTATGGGCCAGACCAGGGCTGCGGCCGCTTCCAGTAAAAACTCTGTCAGGAGTCGTCGGGAACTACATGGAAAGCTGATTAATTATGGAAATAAAGGGGGAAAGTAATTTCCCCTCTTCCTCCCAAACATTGGGCTGCAGAGGATAAGGTTTGCTTATGGAAAGAAGTACGGTGTCCGTATTGAGCTTCATTTAATAATGCATTGTGGTTTAGCAATGTCATTGTATGTGTGTGTGTGTGTGTGTGTGTGTGTGGGGGGGGGGGGTTTGGGTGTGTGTGATTCTGGTGTGTCTTTATGTTTAATTCTAGTGGTGGCATGTTGATGTGTGTAATCATTAGATTGAATAATGACTTAATCTGGGGCTTTAACATCAATAGGACTATTTATATTTGTCTATATCATATGGCACCACTGCCTATGCATTGCACATGTTTGTGTCTGCTTTGTGTGTGTGCACGTGCGTGTGTGTGTGTGTTTGTGTGCATGTGTGTAATGGTGTGTGTGCGTGTGTTTGTGTGCAAGTGTGTAATGGTGTGTGTATTACAAAACGGAAAATCACCTTGACTGTGGTCAGTCAGAAAGAGCCGTGGGCAGTGGAACTAAGGAGGCGGAGCTTCACTGGCTCCCAGAAGACATTTCTGCTTAACAGAGCCGTCTGCAACCCCCTTTCACTCTCTCTCTCTCTCTCTCTCTCTCTCTCTCTCTCTCTCTCTCTCTCTCTCTCTCTCTCTCTCTCTCTCTCTGTCTCTCTCTCTCTCTCTCTCTCTCTCTCTCTCTCTCTCTCTCTCTCTCTCTCTCTCTCTCTCTCTAGGTCTCTTCCTCACACATTGTTCTGCACACAGACACACACACACACACACATACGCAAACACCCGTGAACACATATACACACACACACACACACACACACACACACACCCACCGCCACTTGGGTAGTCCCAGAGGATCCGGGGCTCTCTGAGTGATTGGGTCCCAGGTAAGCCACTGCCCGGGAGCTTACTAGAAAGCCAAAGTCATCGACGAATAAAACTACTCGAAAAAGAAAGACATACAGTACACACACACACACACACACACACACACACACACATACACACACACACATACAAATTGAAGCACACACAGGGCTTTACACTCTTCCATAAACCAGGCGTGCGAGATAGTACACACAGACACCTGCACATCTAATATCTCAGACAGCTGCTCCTGCAGTCTGCTCAACACTGGGATTTCCCCCCATTGTAAGTGCCATCATGGTATTAATGTCTGGGTTCCTTGGTTCTTTAGGCAGCGGGGCCAGGCAGTGCACTGCATGCCACACAATTGGTCATAGAACATTACAGCGTTATTTCAGGATACGGGGTGTAAAAAGACAGTGATTTTCTTTTTTTTTCTTTTTGATTAATTATATGATTTTTCTATTTATTTATTAAGTATTGTTCCGAGCCTTTTTAATTCCCTCATCTTCAGTAATCCTATATTTATTTCGCCCTCTCTCTCTCTCTCTCTCTCTCTCGCTCTCTCACCCTCTGCCTCCCTCTCTCTATCTCTTCCTGACTTTTGTTCCTCAAACAATTCTGTGCTGCAGCCTCTTACTTCAACAATAGCGTTGGGCGCTCATTTATAAGCACCACCACAATGCAAATCAGGAAGCCACTGGACAATGGCGGTCTCCTCCTCCAATCCACAGGCAGTAAAAAGATGAAGCCTCCCATTCTATTCTCAGACCCTGTGCCATTTCTCAGTCTGTTCTGTAGTTTGAAGCTCAGACCGGAACTCTCCAATGTTATTTCCAGCCCTTCTCTGAAAACCCACTATTGTGGAGGTATAATTACAGGCCGCTATGCTGTACTTAATTCTGAAACAATATGGTGTACTTAGACGAAGACATGAAATGACTCTCCATTCAGAACATACTCAGCTCTACGAGGGAGCGCTAGATGTTCAGAGGGTATTCAGCCTACTGTTGCACCCTGAGCTCTCGTGTCCCCTCTTCTCTCCTCCTCCTCCTCTTATTTGTTCATTTTCTTTCCCCTCCACTCTACTTGTCTCCTCAT
This sequence comes from Lota lota, assembly GCA_026745465.1. Classification (NCBI taxonomy): domain Eukaryota; kingdom Metazoa; phylum Chordata; class Actinopteri; order Gadiformes; family Lotidae; genus Lota; species Lota lota. The sequence goes on along the minus strand of JACYXH010000479.1, from coordinate 14,290,077 downwards.
CTCCATCCACTCATCCTCTCTTCATCTACCTTCCTTTTTTTCACTCTTCTTCTCGCCTCCTCGTCTCACTCCTCTGTCCTCCTCTCCTTCCACTCATCCTCTCTTCATCTACTTTCCTTATTTTCTCTCTTCTTCTCGCCTCCTCATCTCACAATCTCCTCTTCTCTGTCCAGTCCTCTCCTTTAGATGTATTCTCCTCCTCTCGTCTTATTTTCTCCTCATCTCCTCCTCCTTCTGTCTTTCTATCTCTCTATCTCTCTCTCTATCTATCAATCTATCTGTAGAGCAGCGAGGACATGTACAACAAAATAGACAGACAGCAGACTTCGACATGAAGGATTATGTTCCATGTCCAAAAAATAAAGTTGGAAGACTTTTTGACAGACACATTTCTTTTCTTTCTCATGTTGATTTTTGTATCGAGTTGTTGAAGTTTCCTAATTAAGTGATACCTTAATTAGGGAAGTTAGAAGACTGTTTTAATTTAGTTATCGCATAACAAGGGAAGTGAAGTTACCACGGGCAACCAGGCACCACTGCCACCATTGCCATCCCTGTATTTTGTCTGTATGGCATCATTTCTTTCTCTACCCTCCGCTCCGTTTCCCCCAGTGCGTTTTCCCCCACTGGCTCTGTTGTTCTTCAGTGGTCTCTGTGACAGTGATGGTGTTGTTCCTCGGGTCGCTTTTGGACCGCTCCTCCGACAGGCGGCCAGGCTCCCGGCTTCTAATTGGTGGAAGTGCTGGCGGCATCTGGTTCTGGTGTACGTCTCTGTCGACAACGGTGGTTGTCCAGACGTTTGACGGCTTGGTTGCCATAACGTCATCACCTTGGCGACAGCGCGGACCCTGGCGCTGTTTTGGAGTACCTGCCACTCAGCATTACTAGTTACCCTCCCTGAAGAGACGGGAGCATTTCACGCATCCGAGGAATGAGGCAGTTTGAAAGTCAAGTGTGATAATAAGCTTAGTTATACGCCCCCCCCCCCCCCCCCCAAACCCACCACCAACCAACATCCAACGCACCATCCCCATCCCCAGCTAACCCCAGCCTGCAGGCAAACAAATACTAGTTTAGCAGCGGATAGATTATATGGCCGGTTGACTTGAAAATAATATCTCGACAGCACAAAGTGTCACAATGCCGTTTTCATATACTGCTGTTTTATGCACAACTGATCTTTTTTAATCATTTTTTTTCAGCGCAAAGGGCAACAAAATGAATTTATGGAGTTATTGCTTCTCTCTCTCTCTCTCTCTCTCCCTCTCTCTCGCTCTCTCTCTCTCTCTCTCTCTAATCTCTCTAATCTTTGCCCTTCCTTCATAGTTACTGCAGTGTTGATAACTGAGGTCTGTGAGACCGACTAAAACATGTGCCGTCTCCTTCGCTGTATGAAAAAAGATGATTCATTCAATATCGCTATGGAAACAGCTTGCACCTTATACAGGAGTGGATTTATATACATACAACACATTTCTCAACACACATACAGTCAGTTGAGTCGGCCTCGGTCCCGCCTACTTCAAGGTTTTCGTGCGAGAGCAATAGGTTCAGCACACATGCTGGCTGACTCACCACCGAAGGGTTTGCCTGGAAGGACCGCTTCACAGCACTTAAGGCAAACAGTTTGACTTTATTAAATCTGAAAATGTAATTAATCCGCCGCATCGAAAAGATAACAGGACAACTGCCTAATGTAAATCATACGTGACAACGCTTGGCTCTGTCCAAGGAGTGGGCTACAGTCCACCGAATGTGTGCACCCCACTCGTGCAGACTAAGCTCCAAATATGTATCAAAATTAAAACAAATAATGCGGTCTATCGTTGCGACGCATGCTATCACAGCGAGAGCATCGGTGCTAATCGTACGAGATTTCCCCGCCAAGATTAAGCGTGCTAACGCGTTAAATGAAATAAAAACTGGACATGTTTGTCTTCCTCGCGGGCCATGTGATGTCCTTCACCATGGCGCTCACTAGGTCCACATGAACAAACACTGGGGTGGCCGCGCCGAGGGAGGGGACGTGCGGGGAGAGGGGGCAAACATCATGAGAGCAGCGTGTTGAGGCTGTGGCGACGGGTGGCTCCTGTCTGTCCGCGGCCCCACAGTCCCAGCTCCTGGGCTGCTCCCCGTGCTTCAATGCAGGTATTCACAGGCTGGATTCCAGTGGTCAGGGAAAACATCTCGTCCCGCACAAAGGACACACTGGCTCTTCTAGGTAAATACTCCTAGTCCTAAAGCCTAAAGCCCCTAAAGCCTTCCTCTTTCTCCCCCTCTCTCTCTCTCTTTCTCTCTCTCTCTTTCTCTCTCTCTCTCTCTCTCTTTCTCTCTCTTTTTCTCTCTTTCTCTCTTTCTCTCTTTCTCTCTTTCTCTCTTTCTTGTCTCTCTCTCTTTCTTGTCTCTCTCTTTCTCTTTCTCTCTTTCTTGTCTCTCTCCCTCTCTCTTTCTATTCTCTCTCTTTCTTTGCTCTCTTTATCCCTCTATCTCTCTCGCTCTCTTTCGCTCTTTCTTCTCTCTCTCTTTCTTCTCTCTCGCTCTCTTTTGCTCTTTCTTCTCTTTCTCTCTCTCTTTCTCTGGCGCTCTGTCTCTCTCTCTCTCTCTGGCTCTCTGCTGCTGAAGGGCTTTGTGCCTCTCCTGTCGCAGAAAAAACAAACAAGTGTGCCGTTGAAGAAAGACTGTTGCTATACTCGAGTCCCACCAAATTAAATGTCCTTAGTCACTAACTAAATATATTTAGAAAATAACTCGTTGAAATGTTGGTAAATATTTCCATCTGTAATATCATAAACCAATCAACAACTGTGAATTATTGGATGAAAAGGAAAGGGAAGGGTTACTCTCCCATACTGATAAACTTGGAAACAATGTTTCTAGTTCCGTGCCTCACCCCAGCGGTCTGATGCCGGAGGAGACATTTTGATTTGGCGTACTTTCTGCAGATATAGCAGGCTGCCGAGGGGCCTTAAACAATCCAAACCACAGCAAGAGAAAACACACCAAACACAACCACATGCTTTTCTGGCAAGCCCTACCTTATTTCTTTTTTTTTTGTTATTTCTATTTTTTTATTTTATCTATTTGATTTGAGGGTGATTTAATGCTGTAACGGTTTATGGTCCTGAAGAAATAATCCAGTCCAATTCACATATTAAGACATGTTCAAAATTTGGGCTATTATCCATATGTATTATATGTATCTAATTAAATAAATATATCAAACGTCAAGTTTGACAGCAATCAATGTTTTGTTTTAGTTCAAAAGGCCCACAATTTATAGAATTCTACAACAGCGTAAAAAGCTTGACAAAGGCGCAATGGTCAACATAGTTGACTGGATCACAGCTCAATCAGTGGATATCGCGAGGTCACGCTGTGGATTACTGTTATCACGCAGCCTAGGCACACGAGAACAGTGTTTGAGTGGAATGCACGATTTTGCCTGACTTTGAGCCCACGCCAATAGTGTGTTTAGACTTAAAAGGGTGCTCTCGTCATATGCACATGGGTAGGTGCTAAAGACCGTAAACTTGAACTTTATTCTTGGCAAATGATCAAAATTATCATTTGAATGAAAATGAATAAAAATTTATGAAAATGAGATCCCAAGACAAGCACTTGAACTCTTAACTGAACGTAAAAGGGATAATTTTGTGTGGTCGTTCCAGCAGGACTGGTATAATATAAATAGTGGCTGTATGTTGCAAGCATTATCTGGCTATATTGTCTCTGCAACAAAAGTCCATCTTGCAAATACAGATTTCCATGAAAACATTCGACAATACTACTGGGACAAAATGGACAGGACACAACGCCAAGGTGAAGGATAACTTTCTGTGATTTTTTCCTATTGGAAATTGTGATTTCATGTTCAACAACAGCAACAAAAACAACAACAACCCTAACCATAACCTGGTGTTTTATAAGTACAGCTCATGGTGACATCTTGCAACAGAATCCTTGTAATCACGTTATATTATTTTAGGCTAGTACTTTAAATGTTAATTAACCTCAAGGGAAACACCCTATCACATAAGACAACAACCCTAAATCAAATGTCACGTATCAAGTATAAATAGTTACCTCTTATATATTCAGTAGTTAGACACAGTACTTTCTCATGTTTTTTCCTCATATTTGGAATATGACATAAGTAACACCCACTATATTTATATATATATTTATTTTGCTGGAACCACAACATTGTCTGGCTACAGACATTGAGCAGTGGTCCACGACTTTCTACATTTATCGAGCATAATTGGCGCTTAAAGTCTTAAATTATTTATTATTGTGAGATCTGACGGTGCTGCTCAGAAGCAAATTGGGATCATCTTCCATGACCACCAAGGATTTGCAGATTGGAGGCAGAACTAAGTTTATTTCCCCTGCTCTGCTTTTATCCCAGCAAACGAAGCCTTTAAAAGGATCACTAGCAACAGATAACTATGTAACTGTACAAACCAATAGTGCTGCTCCTTAAGATCCTGATTTTGTCTTGAGTTTCTCTCTCTCTATCTCTCTCTCTCTCTCTCTCTCTCTCTCTCACGCTCTCTCTCTCTCGCTCTCTCTCTCTCTCTTTGCTTCCTTACCCCTCACCACGGTCTAATTGTGCTAAAGCTCTCCCCATGGGTTTTAACGTTTGACACGGCGCAACGCTTCAAAATCCCCCTCCCTTATGGGGGCCCCAATATCTTAAGAGCGAAAAAAGAAGAAGGAAAAAAAGGAAAAAAAGGGATGTATGTCTAATTCATAAATTTATCACTCCCCAAAATGATGCATTAAATGAAAGGGGACACGCTTGGATTCGAAATGCTGACTTCAGAAAATAAGTTGTGATTCTTTTCTTTTTTGACTTGGGCTCCAGTTCACCTCAGCCACCCACTTGCCCCCCAGCCCCCCATGCCTTGCCTCCCAAACACACACACACACACACACATCCTTTTGCCTCCTCAGTGTTACCCCACTGGGACCCCAGGGAGGGATGAGGGCCGTCCCGCGGAGTGGTGCACTTTCGTCTGAGCCGCTTTTCTCTCGCTGTCTTGGTCGGCTTCAGGTTGATCTGCCCCTCTCTTTCTCCATCCCTCTGTCTAGTCAAACTCACAGACATCATCTTTGCCCCTGTACTTGTGAGTGTGTGCCAGTGTCTGTGTGTGTGCCTGTTCATGCATGTGTGTTTATGCGAGTGCTTGACTCTGTCTGTGTGTGGCTATAGGTTTAATTTTCTGTCTCTCTCTCTTTTTTATCAAAGTGTATTCACGTGGCACACAAGATTCTTTCCCACTTTTGATGAAATATTCCAACCCCCCAGCTGTGAGGGGGTTGGATTCACTTGGTTGCAATCTCCAACCTCACCGCTAGATGCTACACAATTTTACACACTAGACCTTTAAGCTAATATTTTATTTATCTGCATTTTTTAATGATTATATGTTTCTGTGCATGTTTGTTGCATTTAATTGGAAAATGTCCACTGGTAATCACCCCTTTTCATATTAAGGACTCTGAAATGGTCATTAACAACCTGTCAACAGTTAGCTACCTAAAGGTGTCGTGAATCTACAGGCATTTGCAGTTAGCTATAACATCCCTATTCCATAGTAAAGAGAGACAACGCTGGGCTACATTCACATCTACTTAATGTGGTGAGAGGAACAGTGAGGCCACGGCAACTGTTAACACAAACTGAAGTCTTGGATTTCTGCCATCTTGTAATTAGAAACTGACCTTCAGTAGCACGTTAAATTGGCTGGAAGGGAAGAGCGAAGTCGACTACTATTTTATTACTCTATAGTCGCTTGACAGAAATGACAGCTACGTGTTTGGTCAAAACTGGATCAGACTGGTTTTGGTTCAAATCATCTGGGAAAGAATGGAGATTTGACAAGGGGCACTGACTTGGTCTGATTGGTATTGGTGGTAAGGTTGGAGGCAGACACCATGCAAGTTTTATAAGCAACATTACCTATAACTGAAGTTTGCTATATTCAGCTAGGGGTTATATTTCACATGATGTAAGTCATACAAGGCAAACATATCTTTATAACAGCAAATGTTTTTTTGCAGTGAGCAGTGAGATTAATGTAGGCCTATATTCCTCCATATATGGTATTTATGTATAGGTGTAGTTAAAAGGCCTACAGTGTGATGTAGCCATTGTGAAGCAGTTTGCTTGACTATACTGAACAGACATAAGTCTGTGAATCGGGAGGCAACAGATAGCTGGAGCGTTGCATGTGGTTAGAGGGCTAGCTGCAGGTGTTTGCTCTCAGACAGACCAGAGAAAGAAAGGAGGAAAAGAGAGAAAGAAAGTTGGAGAGCCAGAGCAGAAGTGACAGCGAGAGGAGTGAGAGAACTCGTTTCAGCCCTCACTTCCCTTTGCCCAGGTGCATGAGGTCTCTCTGGCTCTTTCTCTCACTCTCTCCTGCTTTCTCTCTATCTTGCCTCATTACTCTCTCTCTCTCCTTCTTCATCTCTACCCTGCCTCATCTCTCTCTCTCTACCTCTCTCTCTCTTGCTCTTGCTCTCTTTGACACTATCTCTGACATGCTCGCTCCCGTATACCATCTGTAACTCACTCTAGTTTTCCCTCTCTCTCTGAAGCCTGTGCAGATGTTCTCTGTGCATTGTTCAAACTAATCACAACCGGAAATCTCGTCACTAAGAATCGAAGGGCACTCTTTGATTTGTATCTGTGTGCATGTGTGCATGTGTGTGTGTGTGTGTGTGTGTGTGTGTGTGTGTGTGTGTGTCCCAGTGAGAGTCCACTGGGACTCCTACAAACTGTTTCATCCCTCATTGCATGTGACTCAAAGGCATGTTTGTATTTGTGCGCACGTCTCTTAATCTAGACAAACACAGGCTCATTAGACACAAACACACACATAGTAGTTTATACAAGTTGTCTTCTCATGGACAGATAGTTAAGTGCTTGAAGGGAATTCTGTAGAAATAGACTCTCATACAGTGGAAAAGTTTATTTCCAAAGAGTGGGAGAATGCAACCTTCATATCAAGGCGCACACACACACACACACACATACACACACACCCACACACACACACACACACACACACACACACATACTCACACACACACACACACCCACACACACACACACACACACACACATTCACATAGTTTACCATAACACCATCAGAAGCAGTTTTCTGAACTTCATCTCAGTCAAAAATGAGCACAAGGAAGCAGCAGCTCCACGACGTGAGCCCGTGTGAAGCGGGTGGTGCGTTAGCAAACCGTGGGGGTAGACGAATCAAGAGTCTGCAAAGGTTAGCAGGTGAAATGAGAGAAGAGAAGGCAAACGTCTGAGTGTGTGAGTGTGTGTATTTGTGTGTGTGTGTGTGTTTGTGTGTAAGTGTGTGTGTGTCTGTGTGTATGGCTCTGCCTGCCACTTCTGCACAAACCCCCTCCAGTGCTCCCCCCTCTTCCCTCCCTCCTCCTCCCCCCCACCCCCTCCATAGCTGTATCACCTCGCCTGGGGTGAGGCAGAACAAGCGCTCCTGATGGGGGGGCAAGCGTTCCCTGTGTTCTCTCCCAGCGCCTCTGGGTGTACTACTGACTCTCACAACCCTGGCCATCTCCTGCTGTCTCACTCGCTCCCCGGTTCACACACACACACACAGAAATACACTTTAACACAGTAATAAATACACACAGACACACACACACACACACACTAATACACACACACACTGACACACTAATACACACACACACACACATTAAAACATACACTCACACACACTAACACTAACAACGAGATGTACACATGCATCTGAACTCCCATACACTATGTGCGCTCTGCTGCCTCTCATCTTCCTATGTGGGGCTCTTTGTAGCCACTGAGCCTGAGCCTGCTGAGGAGAGAGCGGGAGAACAAAGGGAGAGAGAGAGAGAGAGAGAGAGAGAGAGAGAGAGAGAGAGAGAGAGAAAGAAATGAAAAGGAGAAAAGAGAGCTGAGGTGTCGGAGGTGCAGGTGAGAGAGAGATGGGGGATGAGGAGGGAGGAGGAAGGAGGAGGAGAGATGAATGAGATAGAGATAGAGAGAGGAGAAAGAGGAAGAAGGATCCGACGTTCTCGTATCGTTGTACCGACGAGAGCATCCCCTCCCCCCCCCCCCCACCCCCACATTATTGTCGCTGGCCAGCGACGAGTGCTCGTGTGTATGCCACTGCTTAGTTTAGGTGGCGGATTTTGTGTGGGTGGCGGTGCTGATGGTGGTGGTGATGCTGCTATTTGTGTTTGTGTGTGTGTGATGGGGGACCGGGATAAGGGGAAGGGGGTTTGTGTGTGTGTGTGTGTGTGTGTGTGTGGGGGGGGGGGGGGGGGGGGGGGTCCCCAGCTGTGAGAGGAGACAGCCTTGCGGAGACATGGCGGAGACTCTAATTAGACGGGCCTAAGTGTGCTGAACTGAGGGCGAACCCCGGAGCGTGAGCAAATGCTAGGCGCCCCCCCCCCCCCCCCCCCCCCCCCCCCCCGCAAACACGGAGGGAGGAGAACCCCAGCAGTAATTACAACGTTTCACAAACCAAGCAAGACACCTACAGGAAGTTTTCAATCAGAAACCTCCCCCCCCTCTCCTCTCTCCTCTCCACTCACCGTGGGGGAGTTGGAGGAGATGCGAGTAAGTGTGGGCTCTTTCAGAAAGAAAGAAACAAAGGAAAACAGAGAAGAAGAACAAGAACAAGAAGAAGAACAAGAAGAAGAAGAAAAGGAAGAAGTATAGTTCAACTTAAAATGAAACAATGTGGATGTAATAATTTATCCATCGTCCCAGCCCAACAGAAATGTTCAGAAAATGATCATGGATTCTTCTCAACTCAACTCAACTTTATTTTGAAAGCACCCGCAATACAACCGTGCTTCACACAAAGTGCTTCACAGAGCAAGATTTAAACAGCACAGACAAAAAGCTTAAAAAACTAAATAGACAACCATAGATTTTTCAGTCTACAAGACTGAAAATAAAATAATAAAGTGTCAACAATTAATTAAAGTCAATCAAATTAAGAAACACAAGCGATCAAAATAGTATAAAATGAAAAATAATTAAAACTCTTTTTGATGACTGGTAACATGCCTTTTAACTTATAGAGTTAATTCAATAAATGGCAACACAGTAGTTCTTATAATTGTAAGGCTTATTTTGTCTGGTATTCATTATTGTGGTCTAAGGCCATGGTTGCATATTGAGGCTGCGGCCTAGAAAACATTTATTTTGATTGTCACAAGATCAAACAAGATTTAGTTCCAGCCACATTGGAAATACACCATGGTCTATTGTATTAGTTTGCAGCAGACGATAAACACTGAGTAATGCATGCATCTTAGCAGTGATGAGCTAATAGCACCACCGTGTGAGTGTGTGTGTGTGTGTGTGTGTGTGTGTGTGTGTGTGTGTGTGTGTGTGTGTGTGTGCTTGTGTGTGTGCCATGCATATGTGTGTGTGTGCCGTGCATGTGTGCGCTTTGTGTTAAAGGCAAGGTGTTCAGCCACTTTTCCCTGTCTCAAGACGCAAGCATGTCAAAGACACGGCTACGTGCACACAGAGGCACATGTGTCACAGACAACAGATGTGTGAGAAACAGCACTGCATCAATTACCTTACCAACTTCCTTCACTCAATTAGAAAGAGGTAATTACGTCTTCCTTATTTTCTCCCCGTGTCTGTCTTTGCCATCCTCTTCCTATTTTGGCATGCATACTGGCAGTCGTCATAGACCATAAGTAAAATCAAACGTACAGGTACAACATTTCTAATCTATGCTCTTCGTGTTGGGATTAGCATTAGGATGCTCTGCTACAGTTGTCATCGAGTATTAGTGGGGAGAAAAAGAGAATAAGAGCGACACAGGACACTCAAAACTTCAAACCAGTCCAGATAATACATGGCATAACACCTTCTCTCACGTTTATTTGTGGTTAACATGTATGCATATATTTGATATACTGTATGTGTATATATATATATGATGTGTACACCAGTGGAATTGAGAGGGATGGAATCGACAAAGACGCTTTCATTTGTTGACATAATTTCTGATTGAATTAATTGAAACAGCATTTTGAATGATACATGCTTGAATAACCTTTTTTATTTACAGTTGTCTATTTAATATAAATGTGATATTTTATAAGCTGCGTCTCCTCACTAAAACCCTACATATTATTACTTTTCCTCCGAGAGAGTAATTACAAGTATACTAAATAAGCTTGAACCGTATCAAAAATTAATTAATACACATTTTTATTTGGGTTATCCATTGCTAAAACTCATGGTTTTTTGCATGCTAATACCACATTTTGAAACATTGCTGCAATTCAATTACTTAGGAATATCATTAAAGGCAACAAATGTACAGTTTAATTTGTGCGTACGATTTTAAGTCGCTCTGCAGCCACGGAATCTCCCTCCTCTGTAAGTGGATTAATTAATTTGAATCAATAAAGTCCCTCATTCTGATTGCCCCACCCCCCCCCCCCCCCCCCCCCCCCCCCCCCCCCCACACACACACACACACACACACACTCACACTCACACACACCCTATAAGGGAAGGCAGAATGTAATCTGCCACACTGCCTTATCCGCTCCAGCGGCGGTCTAGCCCATCTCGTCTTCCAGCGAACTGAAGAAGTTTCTCGGAAACAATTATTCACTGGGGATTGCCCCATTCAAGTCTTATGAAACATCTGTTGATTTTGTTTTTCGTTGTTTGATTTAGACCACCTACGCGTACCGAATTGGTCTGTTATTTTTGGGGTTATTAAGAAAAACTAATTAAGTGTTTTCATGATCAATGATCATATGATACAGTGATATATACATATATCACTGTTCTATATATATTTAGTTGTGTTTTTATTTATCTCTGATTTTGTATTGCAAGGATATCATCAACACTTGATGGGTTTTTTATAGAATAATGGCAAACAGCAGGACACCAAGTAGCGAGATGAGTCAGTCAGACTGAACGCAAAGGAAAAATGAGAAAAACAATATTCAGCCTCCACACATCAATGGTAAACATTGGTTTTGGTGTTTTAATGTCATTTTACATTATGGGGGGCAAGCATAGAAGTGCTTTGCTAAACCTGAAACACAGAGAGCAGCACCAGTGGATTACCTCACATTTATGTATGCTCCCACAAACTTGTAAAGGAGATCATTCATGGTATATTTGATCCTACTTTCAATTAAGGATTTTGTATAGCTGTCTTTAAACATAAAGCTTATGGCTTTTGATTGCTGTCTACTTTCCCTTTCTGGTTTCAATGAAGGCAGTTTTATTTATTTTTCTGTGGGCCTGGTTTAGTTTTGCCACTCACTGTGAAGTCTGCCTCAGAATGCTGTTGACAGATCAGTCATATTGGCTGTCAAACTGCCCAGAAGATGTTTTGGAGCCGACCCGAGAACATCATGTTCATCTGTGCTGGTGCTGTGTACACGGCCTTTCAAACAAACAGGTGACAGCATTTGTTTAAAAGTTTCTGTCTCCAGCTCCGCCTGAAATGTCCAGCTATCTGTCTGTGTCTGTGTCTGTGTCTGTGTCTGTGTCTGTGTCTGTGTCTGTGTCTGTGTCTGTGTCTGTGTCTGTGTCTGTCTCTCTCTCTCTCTCTCTCTCTCTCTCTCTCTCTCTCTCTCTCTCTCTCTCTCTCTCTCTCTCTCTCTCTCTCTCTTTCACTCTCTTGCTCTCCCATTCCCGCTCTCCCTTGAAGCCATGGTGAGGAATCTGAAGTAGAGGTGTTGTATTTCTGTTTGTGAGTCTGTTGAAGGTCCCACAGAGAAACTTTGAACATCCACACTTGTCCTCAAACATTAAAGTGTTCTCCATGAAAGGCCTATTGCAAGAACGCGAACTGATCAGGTATAATGCTGGTATGTAAAGGAGTGAGAATGTGAGGTCTGATTTGAGGCCAGGGTAAGTTAGAAGTTGAGTTTAATGAAACGTGGGTTAGAGCTGTGTTAATGCTGTTTTTTTTCTGTCTCTATTATCCATGAAGGCACACACACACACACACACACACACACACACACACACACAAATTTCACTCATTAATGAAATACAATACAGAAGTTTAATTGAGAATTTTATTCTTACCACTTTTACCTTTTCTAACAATGAATTTCTATTAATCCAAGTAATGAAAATCAGTGAATTTCTATTCATTAGAAGCGCTGAATGAAAACCACAATCCAAAGCTGTCTAATTTGCCAACAGATGTGAAGCAACACATTTGTTCAGCGCAATCTGCCTTTACTAACATAAATGTGTGTGTGTGTGTGTGTGTGTGTGTGTGTGTGTGTGTGTGTGTGTGTGTGTGTGTGTGTGTGTGTGTGTGTGTGAATGTGTGTGTCTTCTTTCGCTCTAGAAAGAGAAAGAGAGAGAGAGAGAGAGAGAGATGAGAGAGCAGCCTCTTCAAGGTGCTGCATCCACATGTCACTCAATTCGGGGCTGTGACACAACAATTGACAACCACACGTTGGAGCCAGGTTCACAAAATTATACAAATGTTAGGGTGGAGAGGTGTAATGAAGGACAGCAGAGGACTAAAAGGGAGACATTGAAATGATTTCCGTCGCTGTTCCACATATTGCTGCCATGGCGTTGGTTACGGTGGGGGAGGCAGTAGGGGGAGGCAGGAGGAAGATGGCGGGGCACTGAAATGATTAGTGCTGCTGACAAGAGGATGACAAGTCTTACTGTTTATCTCCTCCCCCCTCTCTCTCAGTCTCCCCCACTCTCTCTCTCTTTTCCTCGCTTTCTCGCTCTTCTGCTCTCTGTCCTTTGCTGTCACTCTGTCTCTCTTTTCGTCTGTGCTTCACTCTCTCTCGCTCTGTCTCTCTCTCTCTTTCTCACCCTACCTCTCTGTATGTATGTGCGTGAGTGGGCACTTGAGTGAGCGTTGAGTACTATGTACTTTATGTATATTTTAATTTTGCACATGTATCTGTTCCTTTTGAACTCAACCGCTGAACAAGACTGATTGTCATATTACATTGTGTGTGTGTGTGTGTGTGTGTGTGTGTGTGTGTGTGTGTGTGTGTGTGTGTGTGTGTGTGTGTGTATGTCTGTGCATTTCTGTGTGTGTGTGTGTGTGTGTGTGTGTGGGGGGCGCATACATGTATTCATTAGGGTGTCTGTGCTGCGCGAGTTGTGCTGGGGGCTATGCTTAAAGAGCCCGCATAGCTCCACACAGGAAGCCAAGACAAACCAAAGGCGGATCTACATCATACAGATTACGGCATCCTCACCATGACAGAATCTAATGAAGAAAACAAGGCACCGCCTAATGAATAGACTAATTTAAGAAACATCGCACACTGTCCTGAAATACACAGATCAGCTGTAGACGCCGCAGAGAGGAAAAGGGGGGAGGGGAGGGACAATGCGTAAGACGCCCGCTCTTATTGGACGTGATCATTTCAGTCTCACCGAGAGGGAGATCAAGTCTGAAACACGTGTGCGTTGTTTCTGTGGCTGACAGTTAGCCTCCTGTTCTGCTAATCAGAATCCATTGAGAGGAAACGCACGGTGCACGCACCTCAGATGAAAGCCCCGCTTTCACACTAATGCGTACATTTCAACAAGTTTGCTTGAGTGTCTCCAGGTTGGGAAATATACAGATACAGTGTTAATCCTGAATAGGTTTACCAGTTTACTATATGGTTGTATGCGTGTGTGCAGCTCCACAGATATGTATGGATTTAATTAAAGTAAAACATTGGCCCGCTCCCAATGACAATAATGTCCAAGGAGTCATATTCTGTGAAAGAAACTAGCCTATTTCAATTGAACAATGATTTTAACATGTATTTGAGCAATGCCCTTCCTTGCTTTCCTTTGACGTCCAGCTTCCTGTCCTTCATCCAATCAAAGCAGTACCTAGAGCTGACACATGACTTTTCACCCCTGACAAAGTTGGCAGCTGACTATCCACGTGGTGCAGCCCACGGTTGCATTGTGTCACGTTAAACGTAGTTGACAGACGGGCCAGGCCACACCCAAACCCTCTGGTGGGGAAATGTGTTTTCCCTGGGCGCTGAACCACCATGCTCCCTCTAGGATTTGGTTTCTAGACTTCTCTGTGTGTTTTTCTTCCTAC